>APFE030330614.1:2632-38855 GCA_000404065.3 Pinus taeda
TCCTTTCTATATATAGGAGTCTAAGGAGTCACAATATAACCCAGCCGACCTAACAATAATAATATAAAGCCACAAAAGTAACAATAGAGGGATTCTATGGGGTACAATAATAAAAATATGGGGGCAATAGGGGCACAACAATATTAATAAGAGGTACAACCACAATAGTAATGGGGTAATCACTAGTATTATAGGGACCCAACACACTAATGTTTACTTTCCACAGGAAGCAGCGAACAAAATCGCTCTTCTAGAAAAAATAGAAGCTCTTAACATCAACAGGGTTCATCCTCTATGGATCACTGGAGGAGACTTCAATATGATTACCAAATTAGAGGAAAAGAGGGTAGGTCGAGCCAAGCTGGAACCGAAAATGACCACTTCAAAGAATTTATCCAAAACAACTTGCTAATAGATATGCAATCGTCCAATGGAATCCACACTTGGAATAATCGCAGGGCTGGGCGGCACCAAATTGCTTCAAATCTTGATAGATTCCTCATCTCGGACAATGTAGTGCATCTTGGCGGCAATCTCTCTACATCTATTCTTCCTTATTCGGGCTCTGACCACTGGCCAATTTCTCTCCAGTGGTAAAGGCTAGGAAACTCAACTAGACGTCCATTCCGATTTGAGGCTTTTTGGCTCTCCCATCTCGTCTTCAACAATCTCATTAGAACCTCTTGGAACAACTGCCCAGTGCCTGAAGGATAAAAAATGTTCCAGTTCCAACAGAAGCTCAAATTCTTGAAAGCCCAAATCAAGCGCTGGAATCAAGAGACTTTCGGCAACATCTTTAAGGCTCAACCAGATCTACACAAAGAAATGAGAGATCTCTAGCAACAAATAATCGCGGAGGGACACAAAGATGGCACTTTGGAACTGGAAAGGCACTTTCACAATCAACTAGAGGAGAGGAAAAAGCAGGAAGAAATTCTTTGGAAGCAAAAATTTAGGATCCGATGGCTGAAAGATGGCAAAAGGAACACTAAATTCTTTCACAGAACTACAATTCAAATAAGAATGCGCAATACCATCTATTTCATACAAAAGCAAGGAGGGGAAAGAGTGGAAAACCATGCTGAGATCGAACAAGAATTCATGAGTCATTTCCAGGAGGTCCTTAAGGAACCCCAAATTGATAGACGACCTGCCATTGAAAAGATCACTCAAAATGTGCCTAAAATTATCACAGAAGAACACAACGGGCTCCTTCTTCGACCTGTTACGCCCTAGAAGGTGGATCTGACCATGAAACAGCTCAAGGAGGGAAAAGCCCCTAGTCCAGACGGCTTTACCACTACTTTCTTCCACTCCTTCTGGGATCTCATAAAGGGGGAAGTGTGGCAAGTGGTGGAGGAATCACGCACTCTTCATTGGATGTTGCCCTCTCTCAATTCAACTTTTATAGCCCTCATTCCCAAAGAATAGAGTAACATCACACCGAACAAATTTCGCCCAATTGCTCTTTGCAACGTCATATACAAGGTTATATCTAAAGTCATTTCCAACAGATTGGAGTCGCTTCTGCCCTTGCTCATATCGCCTGAACAATCCGGATACGTTGAAGGACGACAAATCTTAGACGGCACTATCCTCTCTCATGAGATCATACACTTCCTCAATAATCCCAAACAGGTAGGTATGATTCTCAAGATTGACCTCTCCAAAGCTTTTGACAAGTTAAGTTGGACTTATATTCAAAAAATGTTAAATGCCTTTTGGTTTTCTCCAATGTGGGTTCGCTGGATTCAAAGCTTAATTTCTTCATCCTTCTTCTCAATCCTCATAAATGGCATTCCATCTCGACCTTTCAGTCCCTCCAGAGGCATCAGGCAAGGAGATCCCCTCTCCCCATTCCTTTTCATTCTAATGGCGGAAGGTTTGGGTCGCCACATCAAGCAAGCCCTCCTCTCCCAACATCTCAATGGATTATCCATTCGCATTTCCCGAGCCATCACTCACCAACAATTCGTTGATTACAACATGCTATTCGGGTACCCCTTTGTTCAGGAAGCCTCCATATTTAAATCCATCTTGAATGATTTCTCTGAGGCTTTAGGAACAAGCATAAATAAGGCTAAATCATAGATTTTCCTTTTTCACACACCTCCAATGACCTAGCATGCCATTGCTCGCATTCTAGGCTACCCAATAGCCTCACTGCCTTCCAAATACCTGGGCGCCCCCCTTATAGACTCTGCAATCAAGCACGCCTCCTAGCGTATGCTCCTTGAGAAGCTGGAATCCCGTCTCTCTTTGTGGACGCACAGAACTCAGAACATAACCAACAGATTAGTGCTAATCAAAGCTGTGCTTAAGGCAATGCCTCTTTATCTCTTCTCAATCCTGGTAGCGCCTAAATGGGTCCTTAAAAAAATCAGAGCTCTTCAGCGCGATTTCCTCTGGGGCGCATCTGGCACAAATCGCAAATCGAACCTAGTCAAATGGACTACAACCTGCAAGCCAAAAGAAAAAGGAGGCATAGGTCTGCGGGATCCTAGTCACAGTAATGAAATCATGGGTGCTAAAATATGGTGGCAATGGCTGTTGGTACCCAACAAGCCTTGGGCTGCAATCTGGATAGCCAAATATGCCAATCACAGACCAGCGGAGGAGTTGATTAGATTGAATCCTATGGAAAAAGGATCGCTAATCTGGAATGCGGCTAAACAACACTTCCTGCTGATCCAACAACACAGTTTTTGGGAAATTAGAAATGGCAGCTTTGCCCGATTCTGGACGGACGCCTGGAATCAGCTCCCAAAGCTCAAGGGCATCCTCAGCCCACCGCCGAGTCAAGAATGGGAGGAACAACAAAAGGAATTCGTTAACCAACAGTGGATTCCAGAGACAAAACAAGGGTACAGACAATGGAAGCAGACCGACAGGCTGATCAACAATGCTGATGACCAGACTAAGGAAGTCTTGGAGGTTGAGCTTCGGAAACGGCGTATCAGATACTCCGAGGGCAAAGACATCCTAAGATGGGGATACACCCCTAGAGTCTCCTTCACTACCAAAGAGGCTTATAATATCTTATGCAAAGATTCAACGCCTTTGGATCCTATCTGGGGAAGAATATGGGCTCCGAGCAACTGGCCCAAAGTTTCACTATTTCTCTGGCTTGCTGGGCACCGAAAAATCCTTACCCGGGATAATTTAAGAAAGAGAAACTTTCATGGGCCCTCAATATGTCCCAATTGTCATACTCAGGAGGAATCGCTACAACATCTCCTGGACTCCTGTTCTCTGGCCAATCAACTGTGGGAGAAGGCCAGCTTCCGATGCTAAAGAAAATGTCGAGTTTCTGAGGATATTATCAACTCCATTCACCTATGGCACCAAAGCCCTTACAAAAGTGCAATTCTCAACCAATTATGGAGCATAATACCCAGCCGACTCCTATGGACAATATGGAATGAAAGGAATAAGCGTATTTTCAAAGACCAAAGCACGCCAATAGAAATCATTTGGGGCAATTTTTGTCTCAATCTAAAAGAGACCTTGGCACTGGAGTCTTGGCTTCCGGATGAATTTCCCACGCTGGCAAATGAGGTAGCCATTTGGAAGAACTGGAACATTCAACTCCCTCAACCATCCCCCACCTGCGGACCTCCAGAAAGCATAAACTTCAGGAACCACTATTGGTCACCCCCTGCAAGGCATAGTTTCAAGCTCAACTTTGATGGAGCCTCCAAGGGCAACCCAAGCAAAGCAGGATTTGGCAGCATTTTCAAAGATCATAAGGGCTCGCCCCTCCTTATATATTTTGGCACCATTGGATGGGATACGAATAACTCGGTTGAGCTGGAGGGTCTCTGGCAAGGAATACTCCTTTCCCAACAACATGGTTTCCATCCTCTGGAGATAGAAGGTAACTCCCTTATCCTTATCAACTTGGCCAACCAACTGCTCAATGGAGCTCATGCACATAAAATCACCAATAGTTAGAGATTTGAAGCCCGACTAGATGCCATAGAAAAATCGCTCAGCACCAACCGAACAATCATTTTCAATCATGTCAAGCGGGAAGGTAACAAGGTAGTTGATCTTCTGGCCAACTTGGGAGTGGAAACTGGGCATTCTCTTCTCACTGGTGCTCTCG
This sequence comes from Pinus taeda, assembly GCA_000404065.3. NCBI lineage: Eukaryota > Viridiplantae > Streptophyta > Pinopsida > Pinales > Pinaceae > Pinus > Pinus taeda. The sequence continues at coordinate 6,741 of APFE030330614.1, forward strand.
ACATAATACAGAATCATGATCAAGAACAGGGATGCAAAACTCTGGTCCAAAAGGAGGCAGCTCCCCCAGATGCGGGTGACTCGCTAGCAGATTAATGTGATGGGACAGGGGTGGCATGAGAAGGGACACCACCTGCCCGCCTTGTACAGAGGAGATTATAGTTGGTCGACGGAGGATCCTCGGCTTTTGGTTATAGCAGCATTTAACAGCTTCATTGCAAGCGACTTGGATACTACCAGCCTGTCCCTTGATATGATTTTCACCTCTGCACGATCTGAGTTGCTCTGGTCCTTGGCTCTCTTGAATGCCATAGTAATGGCGAGTGCAATTCAAGGCAAGAATGAGGTTAATAAATCTAGCCTCCGCCATAGGATTGCTCTGGAGCCTCTTATGTTTTGTTGGTCGGGTTATGGCCTGGTGGATGCTGGCTATGCCGGATTGACAGGGGCACTTCAGCTGGGTTTCTGCTCTGATAGACTCACAGTGCTGCCTCCATCAGATCCCTGGTTTCTCTCTAAGGCATCGGGCTCTCGTTTGGTTAATTATTTGGTTTTCTTGTGTTCCACTTCAGAGGTTGCTCAGACGTGTCCCCACAGAGCCACTGCTGCTTTTGTTATGCCTCGGCTGCACCATAGGATGAGATGTTGCAGAGGCACCCATCGGCGGGCGCCCTCTAGCCCAACCTCCAATTCTCCCTCCCTCTCCAGCGATTTCACCTCTGGCCACTACCCTCACCCTCACAGTGGGAGAGGGCGTCTGCATCTGCCCATCCATTACCCTGCGCCCTGTCCTCCAGACTCTTCGTCCTCTCCCTCTTTCGGCTTTGCAATTTTCACTTTCAATTGCTCCCTGAATCGTCCCAGGATTACTTCTCATGTTTCGGTGTTCTTTCTTGAGGAAGCCCAGGAGGTGGGAGAGTCCATCTCTCATCAGGAGGGTCCTGGTTCAGTCTCTGTGCAGGCTGCAGAGGTTCCAACAAGTAATGTCGTTGATGTGGTGATGAAGCCTGCGGCCCAGGGTCTGTCTGAGAATGATGCTGCTCGTGCTCGGGAGTCGCCTAACTTCGGCTGGTGCAGAATCGTGGAGGAGCCTCCGGATGCCTAGTTCATTCTATGTTGTTCTGTTTCAAGTCTGGCGACCCATATTAGAGGGCAATTTTTTGTCAATGCTAATAGTTTTTGTTAATGTTGATAAGCTAGGGTTCAATTGCAAGTTTTTTGGAATATCTGTAAGCTCTTTATTGTCCAGAAGGTCATCAATGGTTCCCCTGCGTGGGATTGGTTTACGAGGTCACATCCAAATTCTCTGTCATGGGCAATTTTTCTGTTTCTATATGCCTCTCCTTCTGGGCAGTTGCTTTAGACTTCGGTCATGATGTAAATTTCCCCCTTTAATGTGAATAGAGTAGTTTTACTTAGGAAAAAAAAAAAAAGTCCTCCATTACCCTTTGCGATGCGATGTTTTATTGTTAAGAGAACGATTTTATTAAGAAATTATCATAAAACTTAGTTTTTTGGGTTTAGCGGTTGTTTTTCTAAGTTTATGATAGTGTGTTTTATTTAAAGGGGTTATAAGTGCTAGATTTTATTTTTTTAGAAGGGTCCCCATTTATTTCGTTTTATTACTAATAATAATAAAAAGGGGGGGTTGTTGCTAGCCACAACAATTGGTGATTCACTAGGAAGAACCACTTATCTCTGATTATCTTTTGAATTTTCTAAAACTTCCAAAACAGAAAAATTTTCTGGAATATCAAACTTTATTATAGAAATATAAAGTGCATCAAACTCTTAGCCGTTAATGGTAGTTTGTTTCTTTCGTGCTAATTCTGATTATTTTCTTCCCAAAGCTAGTCATTGTATTTACATCAACCACTACTTGGTTTTATAAAGATAAAAGCAAAGACTTCTCTGTAGATCAATTTTAAGTATGCTCATTTGTCGTAGATAGAGCCTCTGCTACCAGCAGGCAATCATAACATCGATAGGGTTACCTGTTACCCAACAATGATCTTGTATCTTACTTGGAGAAATATACAATTTTCAAAGATAAATCCATATCCACACTTATTGCTTTTGTTTTCTTTTAATTCTTAAAGAACAATGTCTTGGTTTGGTAGCCAAATTATGACAGAGCCATTCACTTGATTTATAACTTCGCTGAACAAGTTGGCTCATGATGAGAACCCTAGTCTTTTGATTGCAACAATCTTGAGTCATTGCCCTATTTTAGTATGCAGTTTTGGCAATGTCAGCAAGTTATAATATCTATGATCATGATAAGTCAGCTCGTGATGAGACCTCTTATTCTTTAAATCTATAGTGTACCATTGGATTACTCCTTGAAACTCGTAATTCCCTAGGTGGGGAGGAAATCATTGGTTCCTTAAGATTAGCTCTGGACGACAATTATAGAGTTTTTGGAAACAACTTTTCTATCGAGAACCTTTGTTTTGTTATTGATGCTTTTCATTGACTGGTATAAAACAAATTCCCACTAAAGGTTGCTTTTTATCAAAATTCGTAAAGCTGAAACTAGTAACATTTCTAGGCTTACAGCATTTGACTGTATCTTTCAATAATAATGATCGATTTTCCAAATTAGTTCTTTTTCGTGAATTCCAAAGGTAGTCATTTACAACCTATTTTATTATCAAAATAAAACTATAAACAATAATTTACAAAAATAGAAGAGGTCATCTTCTATGGAAAGTATTTTTTAAGGATCTACCCATTAACAGGTAAAGATTCTCTTTTCCCTGCTAAATCTTGCAACATGAAAGTTGATGGACCTATGATTTCAACAATTTGGAATGGTCCAAGCCACATTCGTTGGAATTTAGAATGTTTGTATTTTTCTTCGTGAGCCTTATCCCATTTCAAAACTAAATCTCCAATTTGAAAATCCTTCCTAGATACCATGTTTGAATTGAAGGAAGCCTTTACTAATGCTTGATGATGAGCGTGTGTTATTTTAGCTTGTTCTCATTGCTTCTAGCTTAAGGACCTGCAGTTGTCTTAGTTGTAAAGATGAAGTTGGTGTTTTGTCAATAAATTGAACTAAGGCCAAAGAAGGAATTGCTAGATGAGTTGGTAGAAATACTCCTTTCCCATAAACTAAATTAAGGGAGAAGTGCCAACGGAGGCTTTTTGAGTTATTCGGTCTGCCGAAAGAGCATACATCAAAGATTTGTGCCAATTTTTATGATTTTGATCGATGGTTCACTTAATGATTCTAATTAAGTTTTTATTTGTTGATTCAACCAATCTGTTCCCTTGTGGGTAATAATTGGCAGAATATTTAAGCGTAAAACCTCTTTTAAGTGCAAATTTGGTCATAGCATTGCTAGAAAAATTTGATGCATTATCAAACATTAAAGTAGAGGGTAAACCAAACCTGGTAATTATAAACTGATCTATGAAATCAATGATGTGTTCAGCATTAGCTGTCTTGAGAGGAACTGATTCTACCCACTTAGTAAAATAATCTGTAGCTATAAGGATATACTTATGTTGTTTAGAAGAGTGAGGAATGATCTCACCTATTATATCCAATCCCCATTGATCAAAGGGTTGATCAATATTGACTGGTTGCAAAGGCAATGATGGTTTCTTCTGTCTTCCAGCAGCAGTTTGACAAATTTGACATTTTCTTACATAGCTATGCGCATCTTTAAATAGTGTAGGCCAATAGTATCCTGCACGCAAAATTTTATGTGCTATAGCATCTCCTTCATAATGTCCTCCTGCTGGTCCATCATGGAGTTCCTGAGACACCTTTTCAGCTTCAGATTTCTCAAGACATTGTAGAAGAACAGAATCACAATTCATCCTAAAAAGTACATCGTTTACGAGTTGATACTGCTTAGCCTTCAATCTCAAGGCTCTTTTCTTTGTATAATTCAGATTTGAAGGAGCATATAGGTTCTTTAGATAAAATATGATATCAACATATCTCGATTCAATATCATTTAGGCTTACCTCATACATTTGTACCTCTTGATTTGGAGATAGTATTTCAGAAATAAGTGATGCTCCAGCCAACATCTAGCAAAAGCCTTGACCTTTTATAATATTTGTTGGCTTGATCTCAGCATCGTATTCTTCTAAGGCAGTGACTCAATTTGCTCTCTTTTCACCCACGTCTTTCTGTACTAAGAGATTTCTTACCACTGGAAACGACACTATGATCTTTGTATGGGTTTTAAGAATAAAGGGTCTAAAATGTTTGATTGCTTTAAAAACAACATAAGCTTGTTTCTCAATGTCAGAATAATTTAATTTAGCCCCTTGCAAATTTGAACTAAAAAAGGCAATTGGGGCTTCCACCTTGTCTTGATTGGCTTGAGTGAGTATCGCAACATATGATTTATCAGAGGCAAATGTATACAAAATAAAAGGATCGGAAAAATTTGGAGTTGCTAGGGATGGGGCATTAACAATCGCTTGCTTAATGAGATTAAACGCTTCATATTCTTCTCAGCCCCATTTGAAGAGTGAATTCTTCTTGATCATTGGTTGTAATGGTGATACAATCCTTGAGAAGTCTGGAACAAATATTTTAACAAAATTAATCGAGCCAAGGAAGGATTGCATGGCTTTCTTATTATGTGGTAAGGATATTTCAGAAATTTCCTTCATCCTATCGGGATCAATATGGATACCAGATTTTGACATTATAAATCCAAGAAGTTTTCTTTCACTTAATGCAAAAAATGAATTTTTTGGGTTAAGTGAAATCCCATACCTTTGACAGCGTTGAAAGATCTTCTTTAAGTCTCTGAGGTGATTACCACGTTTTTTAAAATATATTGTTATGTCATCCAAGTAAATCACCATTGATTTGTTTATTAATCCCTTAAATGCGATATTCATGGCCCTTTGAAATGTAGCGCCAATGTTAATCAGACCAAAAGGCATCTTTTGATATGCATAAGTACCCCATTTGGTTTTGAACGTGGTTTTTAGCTAATCGTTAAGATGGACCAAAACCTAGTTGTAGCCGGAGAAACCATCTAAAAAGGACATTAATTATGATCCTGCAACCGCTTAAAATATTTGTTCCATAGGAGGCAAGGGAAAATTATCCTTTTGGCAGGCTTTGTTAAGATTTCGAAAGTCAATACAATTTCTAATATCTTCGTTTTTCTTTCTGACTGGAACCAAGTTGGAAACCCATGTAGAATGTCGAACGGGAAAAATAATTTTCGCTTTCAATAATTTATTGAGCTCAGATTTAATTGACTTTCCAGATTAGGATGGATCTTCCTTAGCTTTTGCTGGACAGGTTTCTCATAAGCTATCTTTGGGATAGTATGCTGAATGATCGAAGTGTCGTAAGTCTTAAGGTCATCGTAATTCCAGGCAAAGACACTTTTATACTGTTTCAAGAGCCGAACAAAAGCTAATTTTTCTTCTGGAGCTAGGCCAAGACCTAGGTTGATATTCTGTGGTTTGGTATCCGTTCCTAAATTTACTAATTCATAGTTCAGAGTTGAACTCTGAAGTTTTGAATTAGTAGACCTTTTAAATCGGTCTTTCAAATCGTATAGGTTTTCTAACTTGACTACAGGTTTTGGTATAACATTATTAGTGCTTTTTTGTTGTAACTGCTTGTCATGTTGGTCCTCGTCAATTATCTGATTAGTGTAAGATCCTTCTGATGTCAGGAAACTTACAATATCAGGATCATCGTTAAAAATTCTCCAATTTGTGACATTATCAGGGATGGAGGGCCTAAAGATCAATTCGATTGAGAATCTATCTGGGCTATAGTCTTCTGAGGGAATGAGCTTGGAAGCTACATTAGTCAGGAGGTCAGCACTAGCATTTTGGAGTCGGGAATAGATAAAATATTGAATGTTATAAAATGTTTAGTTAGATCTTGTACTAAAAATTGGTAATGCTTTAAATGACCTAATAGACAATGTATAGTATTTTGTACCTGTTTAATAACGATTTCAGAGTCTCCAAAGACTTGTAGATACTTGATATCTAATCTGATCCCCTTGTACAACCCTTGCACTAGAGCTTCATATTTTGTAGTGTTGTTTGTGCAATCGAACTCGAGTCTACATGTTAGCATAGTTTTATTTCCTTCTGGACTAACTAGTACATGTCCTGCTCCTGCTCCATCATTAGACTTCGAACCATCAAAAAATAATTTCCAAAATAAAGAAGTATTTATAGGACTATCTATAAAATTAACGCATTTAGAACTATCTGTTTGAGAAAAAATTTCTACTCGAGACAAAATAGAATGTTCTAAGTAAGGTGAAGTATGAGCATTAAATTTCCTAAGAAAGAGTCAATAGAATAGTTGCGAATTATATTGTTGCTGTATGCTACAGGTTCATTTTCACCTTCCAATTTCGTCACTATGTATTTTTGGTGTCTTTCTCGCTCAACCTTTATTTGATTCAGTTTACCATTGTAAGGGAGCCACATATATGACCAGTTAGTCGAAAAGTATCCATGAAGTTTCTCAAACCAATCCCTACTAAGAATTAAGCCATAAAATTCGGAAATGTCTGCAACTAGAATATCAATGACTTGACATACCTTTGGATTGGATGACAGCCTTATGGTAACTTGATTTAGTTCACCAATTACTTCAACCTGCGATCGGTACAGCTGAACTATGTGTACTGTAGATTTTTGGGGTTGGATGTTTAACTTTGCACATATTGTTTTAGGCAAAATATTAGATGAAGCTCCTGAATCTATCAAACAATTATGCAAGTTTTTATTGAAAATTTCGTAAGTTAGAAGGAATGGAGGAGTATGGGATTTTGACCTACCTCTAATTAAAGCAATATCATTCGGATCAAATTTATTTACCATATTAGTTGGAGGTCTTCCCATCTCATGAGAAGCTTGCGAGATTACAACGGCAAGAAGAGGAGCAACAGGTATTGCATGTAACCCTTTCAAAAGTAGTTTCTGTTGATGTTTCAATTTGCTCAATTTATGAAAAGCAATGCCAGCCCTAGTCTTCTTCATATCATCAATGATATCATACTCGATCTCATCAGAAACAATCAGTGTTTTAGACAGAGTTGGTGAATCGGATTGGACCGGGCTTGTTTGAGTCGCTTTTGGTGATGATTTATTACTTGCGACTTTATCTTTGGATGTTGAGCTTGAACTCTTCTGTTTAGAACTAGGTTGTGGAGGATCGAGTTGATTTCTACTTCTGGTACTGATTAGTGATGCCTCTTGATCCTCTTCGTTGGGAAGAATGAAGTCCCACATTCCCTGTAACTCTACAACCTCATCTTCATCAGTAGGTTCTTCGTTAGAAACTTCCTCTTCTTCTCCTTCAGATTCTGCATTTGTTATAGCATTGGGAGGCTTTGAATCAGTTGAAGGATTTTTTCTATAAGGCTTGTAGGGTTTCTTAGAAGAAGTCTCTGCTACTTTGTCTTTTAATGTCAACCATTTCGTTAGACATGGTTTTAAGGACTTTCTGTAATCCTTCTAATTCAAATGGGTCTTTTGATTGCTTTTTCTTAGGATCATCTCTAAAAGTAACCTTCTTAGATTTTCTTTCATCGAGCATGTTTTTCATTTCTAAAGCTAAGATACGTTTTTTCTACCGCTATCGCTTCCTTCATGTTTTCACCCAATGTTGTCTTGGCAGCCATATCAACGAAGATCGTTATGTTTGATGGTAAAGAAGATATGTACCATTCACTTCGAACTTCTTCACTAGGCTTGGAAGCGGTCGAAATTTTATTCAAAAGCTTGTTGAAATGCGAGTTAAAATCTTTGATAGTTTCTCTCAATTCAGTCTTAAGATTCGATAGATCATTGATCAATGTTGTCGTAGATCTATCATCACCGAACTTAGTCAAGAATTGCTCTTGGAAAATGTCCCAACTAGTAATGGATCCTGATGGTAATGAAAAATACCAGGATCCAGCTGCTGCTTGTAAAGTATAAGGAAAAAGTCTAACACCAACATCTTCATTTGTAACTCCATTTAAATTAATGGATAACATAAAGTTGTTTATGTGTTCTTCCGCTAGCATGCCTGCTTCAGGATTAAACTTGGGCAACCATTTTTCAAGACGGGCTGGTAATTGAATCAAGGGCGCGGGCATTGAGACTGCCCCTGGATTATTCCATGGATTTTGGGCCATCGTTGAAACACTAACAGAGGAAAGTGCAAATGAAGTTCCTTGTGGTAGAGATGAGGATGTTAAAGTTGCAGTACTCTGATGGACAACAACTTGGAGTGGAGGGTTGGATGGTTGAATTTGTAATGGAGAAGTTGGAATGGATGTTGATGATGAAAGAGTCTCATTATCAAACCCTTGAGGTGACTTCCTTGCTCTTTTCCTTTTTGGTAGAGGTAATTTAGTTGGTTTGATACCAAACTTTTCACTCTGTAATCTGGTAAGAGGATGAGAAGGATTATATTGCGAAGTCACACTACCTTGATATATTTCAGAATTTTGCAATGATATGGGAAATCCTTGAAGTTTATGAATCAGAGACTCAACTTCAGGAGGTTCGATAATAGATTTCTCTGAAATGTTTGGGTTTGTGGCAGTGGTTGTTGTTTTCTCAACTTTTCGCTTAGGATTTAAAGATTCAGGTTGCGATAGAGAAATCGGGGGAGATGTTGAGGGCGATTTACTCTCAGAATGGTATTTAGATTTAGATTTACTAGCCATTCACAGTTCGGGGCCCTCCTTCTAGCACCAAATATGTTGAAGCCTCGAAAATCAGGTCTACAACAAGGGGGATACCCACCCAGTCTGCACCTTGAAAGCAACTCCTTTTCTGTTTGGGATGGTGGGTCTGACTGGGGATAATGGGACCAGTTTCCCAATCTGTATGTGTCGATAAGAATTGATATTTCATTTTCTAATGATTTCTAAATAAAATGCTTTTAATCTATGTCTAATTTAAAACATGCAATTGTATTCTAATGAATAGAAATATCTAATTCTAAAACTAACCCGAGATTTACCTTTTTTACTTATGCGATCTAAAATAGTCTATAAAAGCAATTGGTAATAAAGATCATTCAATCGCTACTAGAAAAGAATTTGTTAAAAAATGAATTATTTCGTATAAAAAATTAACCGAAACAATTGTGAGAAACATACCGCATAATAAGTCATTCATACATTAAAGCATAAATAGAATAGTCACCACCGTACAAAAGTGCATTTTAGTAGCAGACATTAGACACATATATCAATAAATCTCGTTCCATTCATTCATCAAAACCTCCTCCGAGGGTGCAGAAGTGCATGTTCTGAGGAAACGTTTTTGACCAATTTCAGGACCCCTCTCTAAATGCATGAGAGGGGCTAAAATATTACTACCTAAATACTAAAAATAGTTTATTACAAAAATATAGGAGGAGGTTTAAATGACCATCCTCATAAAAAGCAAAAAAAAATAAAAAATAAAAGTAAAACTGTATCTGGAAATTAACTATCTATGTATATGTTCTCTGAGATCGCAAGCATTTAGCATCGGCTTGAGGAGCATCGGTTGGCCGACCTCCGATTTTAGTTGCCCTACAAAACATAATCGACAAGTTTTGACGCTATCTTCTCGGCAAAGTTCGTAAGGCATTTGAGAGTCATGCATTGACTGTGTGGTTTAACCGAGTACTGACAGTAAGTGTCCCAATTCAACTTGGTTAACTTCTTGATGGACTCTGCTCTTTCCTTATCTTTCTATCTACAGCTTGTCTGTAGTTGCTGTGCCTTTGGGAGAAATCCCGGAGCAGTTTTTGATATGAGGTTTGCTCTGTGCAGGTTTTCATTGACACAGTCAATGACGTTGTTTGCCGCTGTCGCTGTTTCTTCCGCTGCCTATTCTGCCTTTTTAATCTGTACATCCCACTTATGGAACAACATTTCTTTGTGGGCTTCATTGATTCTGAGTGTGCCTGCTTTCCTTCCTTCTTCTGATTCCTGCCAAATTAAATAATCAGAAATTATTTTATCAATTAAATCGTAGTCGAGTCGTAAATCCATGACTTGATTTGTAATTTTATCGCTCATCTCGCAATGGGAACTCCAGTGCAATATTCTTTGGCATAATGTCTCTTGCTGTTACAAGAGTTGGTCATTTAAGGCAAGGGATTTTGAGACAAACTCTGTGAGTTTGGGGTCATCTCTATGCATTTCTAGCATAGCCTATAACTGATTTTCCTTTTCGGCCAAATTGTTCTGATATCCTAGCTGCATCTGTTGAAAATCTTGTTGTAATTTTTCTAACTTCTCCTCTGCTTCTCAGTTGGCACTGGCCTGCTGTAGCTGTTGCTGCAAAACTTGGATTTGTTCCTCTCTATCCTTAAGTAATTATTGTACCTCGAATGCTTTATCAATGGTAGTAGAATCATAGGCTCATGTGATCTGGGATAACTTAGTCAAATTTTCAGTAGGGTCAGTGCTAGGGTCTCGCTAAAGGACATCTAGCTGCTCTGCCTCAGGTGAGAGCACGCTGTCTAATTTCCGTTTCTTTCTCTGCCTTCTTACCACTGCCTTGTGCTGTGGACTATAAAATACATCTAGAGAAGGAAACTCCTCTATCTTCAGCATGATTTCAGATGATGGGGTAATGGGAATATGCTCCATTTCTGCAGTGTTGCTCACTATTCCAATGACCATATCTGTCATTGTTTGCACTGTACTTTCAGGTGTCTTCGTGTTCTGCTCCTCAGTATTAATCAATTCATTGAATGTTTCCCACTCTTTATCCAGCTCAATTCTCATTGGCTTTGGTGGCTATATGTGGGGAGGGGGAACCTTTACCTGTGGTGTTGTCAAGACCTGTTGCTTTGGGTGCTCTTTAGATTGGGCAGTATCTCTGGCTGACCCTTCACTTTTATTATGGTCACTCTCAGACCATGTAGAGCGTTCTGGTGACTCTTTCCTAGACTTAGACCTGGACTTGTCTATAGCCAAACTTCTACTTAAACTGATACTCGGAGTTGGCTCCCTTATTGGTTGTAAGTGTAACTTATCCAAGGGGATGTTTGCTAGTCTCCTATCTCTGTACAATTTGAATTCTTGGAATTCTGCTGGGGTAAATTGAATTTGATCCATATGCAAAACTTCTTTCAGTGTGTTTTTCTGTTGGAAGATATCATAAAAAAGATCATCTTCTTTAGAAAATACTTTTATCTTGATAGTAGTAGTAAAATTCTTAATGACATCAAAGGGATTGAATTGTCTCCCTGGAAACTTGAATAGTTGTAGACTCAACATATTGTCTACTTCTTTGAATGCATGACCTAAATCAAATAGTTAAAAGGCCCCACAAGCCACAGGAAATTGCGGCCAGATGGCCTTCTTCTTGTCTTTCAACTCTTTGCTCATTCCTCCCACCCCGGAGGTCTGGTAGGCAATTTCTCGAGCCAATAATTTATCAGGAACATATAAGGGTAGCACATGAGGGGAAGAAATGCTTCCAAATACTCTAACATAGGTGAAAGATTCTTCCCCAAACCATCTTGCGACAGGGAGAATGTCAACTTCCGCTTCGGGGGAAAATCTTGGGGCGTCTCTATTATACAACATTATGTGAAGAGGTAACATAATTCCATGACAAATTCTGTAAAAATAAGGGATAAACTTGGAATCCCACAATTATTTATGATAAATGTGAATGGGCAAGGGATTCTGTATAGTCCACTTCCAACCCATTAAAGGAAATCTAGAAACATAACAGATTGCATCCATAACATAAGCAGCTAAAAAAAAAGGAGGATAAATCCTCTGAGAGGGAGTTCTTTTAGACTGGTAGTTCCAAATAGCCGAAGCTAAATTATCAGACAATATCTGAGCCCAATCCATAATAGTGGCATTAGTGGCTGCATCTAATAGGGGTAGCCACTCAGATGAAAATTTGTTGATGTCGGGCCTTGCAAATAGCCTACATAGCATAGCAACAACAAAGCAATATGGGGAGGAGAGGGAACTAGTATTGTACATACCGTGTTTGTCCTTTTTCAATGGTTCTTCCCTTGTCGACCAGTTCTTGGCGCACTCCACTGTTGGTCACTTTAATTGCTTATTAATTTAAACAACCAAGTGCTACATAAATTGTCAACCCAGGGAAGTCTGGTTATTTCAAAGGCAATTACGTACTATATGTACTCAATCTTAAAAGCAATAAAAGTTATAGTAAAAATTAATCACACCTTGGTTAAAACAAACTGAAAATCCTCTCTGTGTTACAGCAAATACACTTTATTGCAGATAGCTACCAAAGAATGCTTAATTTCATCCAAGGAGTAATCTAAAGGAAAATAATCAATCTGAAAAGGGGAGCAATGGCTATGCTGTAACAGAGAACATGACCCTATTCCTAGAGCAGGGATCTTCAACACCCGTTTTTTATTATCGAGCTTGCCAACTTACTCTGTAAATTTAATCACCAATGAAAAACTCATGAATTGACGGTGGATAAACTTAAACAATGCAGCAATCGATTGGAAAGAAAACAGAGTTCCAGCAAAATGTGTATAAACAATATTCAGTAAACAGTACTGTTAACAAGGTATGGATAAAAGACACACTTAACACACTACAGAAATATAATGGGTGAATCTTGTGATGAAGGTGGGCCCTGTCCTTCTCACAAGATTCCCCAGGAGACAAGAACTAGAAAAAGATGTTTAGAACGAAATTTTATTCATCCATCAATTTGTCATATTACAAAAAGGATTCTAGTCCCGTTCCTTCAACTTAGCCTTCCTCGCAGTCTGTTCATCCCCCCGCTAATGTAGATGTCTCCTCTTTATAAAGAGGAGACATATATTACAACAGATTTACATTGTAATTTCTATTTTAACCCAATATACAAAAATAGGGAAATCAGTTTCCCATCAACAAAATGTTGTTACAGTAATGTTGTCTTTGGATTACGATCGTTACATCCAATGTAGCAGCTCCTTCGGTGATCAGTCTGGTTCCTCTGTTGCAGTAAAATTTAGAATGCAAATCACAACTGTTTCAGGTTCGAGATTTGCGTGTCGTTCTTACTGTTTCAGCAACTGCAAAAATAGTCTTGCAAACTCCAGGCAGTTTCATCAACGCGGACTGCACATCATTTTTTAACTGTTCAACAACTAACAATTCAATGATTAACTATGAAGATAGTGTGATTATATGTAAAATAATTAAACGTATAGTGATGAGAAGAAACATTGTGTACCTTTGGAATAATTGGGTTAAAACAATAACAAGGACTTTAAATATAGGTTGAAAAGGATGACATCATAGCAAAATGTATGGTCAAAAAGGGACAATATGAGGTCCTAACATCCGCCAAATCTTTGTTTTCTTTGGCGAACTTTTCGACGAACTGTTTGTTGTAGCTTGCCTGCGGCTCTGGTAGATGATACACAAGCCTTAAATCTTGTGGAGTGAATGACTCAATGAGGTCTTAGCTTCGAGACTTGAATTGTCTGTCTATTATATCAACACTGTCTAGTACCCACTTGACCATGTCTGTGTATGGAAGTATCTTAGGTCTTGTCGCTATTCGGTGTAAGAATGGACGTGCAAGTTCAGTAATTGACGCCTCAGATGACCAACATGAGTCTGCTATTGCTTTAAATTCCATAACTCTGGGGTTTTCTTCTTCGAGTAGACTGTACATGCTTTCCCAAGTGGTTATGCCAGCATCTCTGGTACAAGTGGTGTCTGTGAATAAGGGCGTCATATCTTTGTCCTCAGCAACCAGAGCTTTTCCCTTCTTTCCCATTACGCTCTGCAAACTGTTGTGTATATTACCTTGCTTGCCGCTCCTACAAGTTTACAAGTAAGGAAAGAATAATGGCAAGAGCTAAGGTGATGGGAAAGGCCTTAATTTTGAAACCATATCATATCACCCTACGTGAAACAAACTTTCAATCAAATCTAAATCTTATCTCATAAATGACCATCAACTAACCACTAAATTGACATGAATGCCCATAACTCGATATCGATTACAAGAAATACTTTATTGAACAATGAGCCTTGCAGACCTGCGATAAAGCGATTTTGCGATTTGCTTCGCAATATCGCAGATCGCAATATTGCAGGTCGCAATATTGCTAATCCTTTTCGTTAACAATCATATATCCCCTTATGCATCTACGAGATGCGATTTGCAAGATGCCTTATCGCATATCGCCGAATCGAGATATTTCATCTTAGGTGATATTTGCAGCATTGCGATGAGTCTTTAAGGCGTGCGATTTCGCATCGCATTTTCATAATTCCGAAAGCTTGTTTATATGAAGTCCTCCATTACCCTTTGCAATGCGATGTTTTATTATTAAGAGAACGATTTCATTACGAACTTATCATAAAACTTAGTTTTTTGGGTTTAGTGCGTGTTTTTCTAAGTTTATGATAGTGTGTTTTATTCAAAGGGGGTTATAAGTGCTAGTTTTTTATTTTTTTAGAAGGGTCCCCATTTATTTAGTTTTATTACTAATAATACTAAAAAGGGGGGGGGGGGGTTGTTGCTGGCCACAACATGTTGACGCCTCTCCTGTCTCTGGCATATTGTTGAAAGAACTTTGTGTTTTCATCTCCATATTTTAGCCAAATAGCTCTACTCTTTAGGCGCCAAGTCTCTTCAGCTCTTCTTAGGAGTTTAATCTTTTCTTTCTCTAGGTTAATGTGTTGGTCCTTAGTGTGAAGAGAAGCATAACTAGTCAAACCCAATGATTCAAGCTGAGCAAGTTTCGGCTCAATCTTGACCAGCTTCTCCTCATCTTTTTGTTTCCTTGCCTTGACCCAAGCTATTGTTTTTCCCTTGAGACAATTGAGGTTGTTTGAAATGATTGAAGTTGGAGACAGCCCAACTTCCCTGATGTAGTGGGTCCAATTTTGTTTAAGCAAATCCTGGAAACCTTCCTCACCGAACCATGTAGCATTGAATTTGAAGGGGCAACCTGGCTTCCTAGCTACGTCTTCAATTTCTAGGAAAATTTGGGAGTGGTCAGAACAACCCCCGGAACCAACCCAATGCCTGATTTAGGCAAGACAATTTAGAAGGGGAAACTTGATGAGGAATATTTCTAAATGACGGGCTAGGGCATTCTCCCTTTCTATGATTCCTCCAAGTAGGCATTTTGCGGGCAGAATTTATGCTTATGAGGTCGTTGTCATCCAACATTTTCTCAAAAAATCCCATTAGGACATCGGATTGAGCCCTGTGCCCCCAAGATTCTGCTAGCCCCAGGGAGAAGTTTAGATCTCCCCCAATGATTAGGTTCTTAGACTGCATAAAGTCTGCATGTAACAGGCTTTCCCAAACAGGCTCTATGTGATGGCAGGGTTCGTAAATATTGAAGATCCTCATAGTGATGTTGGGTGAGTTTGAAATAATGTTTGCACCCAGGAATCCCTGCCCTCCCTAGACATTAGTGATCCTGACAGAGGATTTGTTGAAGCCCAGAGCTATTCCTCCCGAGCACCCTCTCGCATCCAAAAAGAAAAACTCCCAGTCAAGCAAAAGGGGTTTTAGGGTTTGAAGAACCGAGGGGCCATCTCCTAGAGTTTCTTGAAGCATTAGGAAGTCCAATATTTCATCTAGACACTATCTTTTCAATGCCAACTTTTTATCAAGACTGGCTAAACCCCTGCAATTGAAGGATATGCCTTTCATGGGTTCACTGAAGCAGGGTTCCCCTTTTCTCTAAGGACTTGATCTATGGGAGTTTGATACCAGAGGCCTCCTCAAGGCTGACTCTTTTGATAGCTTTGGAGATGCGTGATTGCCTTCCTTAAGGTGCTTTAGGGGGGAGAGGTGGGATTGGGTCCTCCTCTAATCCGAAGGCATGGAGGGAGGGAGGGATGGAACGCAGGTTGTAACAGTGGGAGGATCTGGAAGTTGAATGCCTAGGGGGCACTCGGGGCTAGATAATTTGGCTGGTAGAGCAGGGAGTGTTTAAGATGGAGTTGGGTGCGGAGACCACTGGGTAGCAAGCTTGACTCGTCTCGGGTAGGGGGGAATCTATGTTTAAATTTGCATGCAAAGAATCAGAAATAGAAATTATACATTCAGTCGAAATATGAGGGTGAGAGGGAGAGGTGGTACCCATGAAACCCATGCCTTCTCTAGATCGTGCCCTAGTGATTGGAGCCTTTTAGTTCCAGTTTGCCAACTCTGGAGGAGGTCAAGAAGCTAAAGGCTGCCTGTTCGGTCCTTTCACCAGTCTAGATTGAAGGGCTGTGATCTCCGCCATTCCCATATCTGTCTGGGTATTAGCTGTGACGAAACTTCTCGGGGGGTTTGGCCTTAACCTTGTGACCAAAGGGAAAGACTTGTAGAGGTGACCAACTTCATGGAATCTCCTGCGTATAAACAAAATGCCCTTGTAGTCCAATTACTGTCAACAGATAGAGGATCCCATCTGGAATCGATAGCTTTCCACCAGACCATCTCTAGTGTCCAGGTAAACAAGGATGCAGGCCATTGCTAGAATTCCAGTGTCCATGTATGATCCGTCATGGTATATGTATGTACCAAGGTCATCCCCGATGATTCTAAAAATGTCCGTAGACCAGAATTGCAATGGGAGACGTAGCATCCGAACCCATATTCTGGGTCGAAGAGTGTTGTCCATCGCTCGAGAAGCACGGGAGTCATCTCCAGATACCAGTATCGGGTCAATACCCAGTTCACATCATTTGGATAAGAGAAGATTAGCACAAACCATCCCCTTGAAATAGCCAAAAGCGCGGGGAGCTGCTCCAGGACATTCCCCCAAACTTCCATAGTCGAGCGTTTCAGGCGGCTCGACGAGTAGTTCCTTCCACGGACACGTCCCACTAGTATTGTGCTTTCTGTTAGGGCAGCTTTGTCCATGCCAATGCCTTCTCCAAACAGTAACATCCGACCCCTTTCCCTTGTCTTGGAGAGCTTGGACTGCTTTCCCTCCTTTGCCTTCAGATCTTGGATAGCTATGTGGTGACTTCCTGATCTCGCCAGGCTATCTTCCGGGTCTGAGTCCCTGGGTTCTTCCCCTTCCAGCTCGTTGTTAACTAAGCCCTCGAAAAAGCTCGAACGCTGCACCTTATTTCTTGGGTCGTAATGCACATAGGCATCCTGAAAGGGTTTGTGCCTGCTGGGTAAGGTGTTTACAGTTCCATGGACAATTTTCGGCTCAATATGGCCAAATCCCAAATCTTCAGAAGCAGAAGCCGCGAAACCATCCCTATTCTGTAGTCCCTCAGTTTGCGGTTGTTGTCCACTCCAGGCAAGAAGGTTTGACGGTGACGGAATGGAGAGGAAGGGGGAACTGGGCATTTTACAAGGCTAAAAAATCCCTCAATAACTGCCACGGTCGGTTGGGCGATGTCCAGACCTTGCAGTGAAACTTCTATGTCTACCAACCCAATGTCATTTTGGTTAACCTGTTCATTCGGTGTAGAGGCAATTACTGGTCTAACCCCCTTTTGGGTTTGTGGATGGGAAACCACAAAAATCTCAGTTTTAGAATATTTGCCTAAGGTGTAGTCAACGAGCTGCTCCTCGTAACCCTCCCCCATCCCTGACATTTGTAATAAACTAGAGGGTGCGGGTCAAGAACTGCAAACCAACGTACTTGGGTAACCGTTGTGGGTAGAGCACTTGCCACCAAACCTTTAAGCTGTGATGGGTATCACCTAGGTAACCAACTGCCTTATGTTAAGGACACACAAACCCACAACTCGGTCGATGGCAGCGAATAAAGGGGCCTAAATTCTGACCGGGAAACTGTAAGGCTTGTGATGGTAAACTAATCGACAACCTTTGAATATTATTGCTGACACCTGCTGCACGCTGTATTAACGGGTAACCCTGTGACAGTTCCACCAAAGCTTGACTGATGCCAACCTCACACAAACCTGAAACCTAGCATCGAGTGAGGGAGAGTAGTGTCAAAACCAGGCCCAGCTTCGAGTCCCTTGCCCTTCGCTTTTCCCCATCTCCAGTTATTCATGCACTTTTCACTAGATGATGATGTTATATGGTTTGATACATGATTTTATGCTTTTTATAATGATATCATCATTATACATGCTTTTGTTGACACATATGCATCAAAATACATATTATATAAAAATTGCTCCCGGCCTAGAGGCTTCTGAAAATTATCGCTCCCGCTCCTACTTCCAAGCAACATTGATTCAGTGTTAAGATGGATCTATGTTGGTTATTAGAGATTTTAGGAGGTAGAAGAAAGAGCATGATGTTATTTTTTAAACTCAAACAATTATCAATTGACATTTTAAGAGGGAATTTCTTAATGTGCTCTAAAAAGATTGGAGGGTGGGTTTTCTTTTTTACTTTGACAGGAAATGTAAAATAAGGAGTGTTTAGGGTTAGGAGAATTCACTAACAATCAAGAAGCATTGACATTATTGAGGTTTAAATATTTATATACAAAGTGAATAGAAAATCTAATAATAATCAAAGACTCTTCAATCATCATTTGGCAAATACATAGTCAATTTATCCCACAAAATTCAAGCCCTTTTAGACTAATTCAAAGAGTGCAAGGAGGGGCAAGAATTTTTGAGTCTATGTAATACTATCCTGTGTTGAGGGTATTTAATAACCTAGTAGATATCAAAGAAAATGAGGTGATCACATTAAACATTAGATTTTTGAGTTTAAATGGGGGCTCCCTATCATTAATGCCTCCCATGAAATTTAGTTTATCAAACCTTGGAATATGTATGTTAATGGAGTTTATGGACAAGTGGCACAACAAATTTATGCTGATGAGATGGGATGTAACTTCAACCCACCTTTATGTATTGCTCCCTCACTTCTTTAAGCATGACGATTAAATGGTTATTAATAGTGAATGGATGGCTCTATGTGGTGAAGGTGAGGTTTCCTCTCTTCTCATTTTTGGTATTTGCAAATGTTTGTAGACTATCATCCCAAATCAATTCAAAGGCTCAACTTGGTTTGCCTCATTTCACATTTCTAGTAAGGTACCATGGTCTATTTTTGGTCTGCTTCTCCAAGTGAATTGGGATTTTGTTCACGACTCTCGCCTCCATGTTTTTCTTTCTAATTGGCCCTCTCTAGTGTGGAATTTTCCTAGTACTCTCCTTTGTACTACTTTTCGGTATCCACTGTGAAATTTTAGACATAAGTTGAGTCCAAAGAAGTATTTATTAAGTTGAGGATCTTCAAGTAGCCTTTTCTTACTATAGTAGTATGATGGCAAGTCAAGTTGAACCTTTGAGATTCAAGAATGCTATTTCGTCAACAACAATGGTTCGCCAAAGTAAGCAAATTAAGAAATTTTAAATATACATTAACATGCATTATGAATTAGTTTTGGGTCTTGCTAGGAGCTCGCATTTTGTAGTTTCTCTTCTAAATGTTTCTATTAGGGGTGTTAAAGTAGTAGTTAAGGATGAAGAAGTGGTCTAGCAAGTCAAGGAGACATGGCAAGTGAAAACACAGCCCTAGAGTTCATATTTTAGGTAAACATCAAGTAAGAAGTTCTTAGAGGACATGTTTTTTTTGAAACCTAAGTTTTATTATGCCTTGTAAGGTGGTTTTGTTACTAGCTCAATTTATTAGGCTCTATGCTAGTGGACTTTCTAATTTTGATTCCAAAACTATAAAAATTGTTCAATAGCCATTTTGAAATTTTAAGTCTTCTTAAAGCTTTGATATCACACATTTAATTTTTCCTTTATATTAATTCATTCACTATACAATATAGATACACTTTCCTTTTCATATAAATGATAAACATTTCAATGTTTTCTTTAAATATGCTCCAAACCGTTCCTTGAGTTCAAAAGTATCTTCAAGCACATTTCATATCCTTTAACTATAACAATATAGCTATGAGATTGAAATATAATGACAATTGAAACTTTTAACTATAACAAGATGGCTATAAGATTGAAATATAGTGACAATTGAAACTAATACTATAACAATTTGAGATAATTGAAAAATAGCATGAAAATCTTGATAAGCATACATAAAAAGTTGTTTGTTTGTTTATTTTGTTTTGTCTTTTTCTGATGATGCTTTATTTAAAATTGATTAATTTTAATATAAATAAATATTTGAATTAGAAAAAAATAACATAATTTTTTTTATTTAATAAAAATTTATACACATTGAAAAAAAATTAATTTCATCTAAATTAATTTTTTTAAGAATGTTTATGTCAAGACTACTTTATCTAAATGATCGTAATTAAATGAAATACATATCGAAAATCATCATCCTCAATTAAGAGGACGAATTAAGAAGCAACAATTCCTCTAACTAGTTGCGAAAGTACCTCCCACTAGGATTAGAATTTTAAGCAATAAACATTCAAGGGGAAAATTGAAGGTTGACTAGTTTAATAATACATTTTATTTTGTGCTTTGTGCTTTTAGTTGTTGATAGGATTCCCTTGCAGCGAACTTGCAAGAAGAAAATAAGAAATCTAAAAAATTAATAGTATAAATGGTATATTATATTATATTTTGGTATTTAATTAATTGAGTTTTTATTATAATTTATGTAAAAAAAATAGGTTTGAGTAGAAATATTTTATTATTTAAAAAATTATAAAAATAATTTTATGTATTATTCACTATCCTAAAATGTAATTAAGTTTATTGTAGATGAGTAAAGAGCATTTGGTTTAGTGGTATGATTTTCTTCTCTCAAGGAAGGAAGGTGCCCAAGAGCTAAAATGTAATTAAGTTTATTGTAGATGAGTAAAGAGCATTTGGTTTAGTGGTATGATTTTCTTCTCTCAAGGAAGGAAGGTGCCCAAGAGCAAGTGTTTTTTGGGTCTTGATATGATGCTAAGCTCAAATGAAAGGGGTTGTGGTTCTCACTATATTTGGCACATTATATGTGCTCCCGTCACTTCATCAATCATGGCATGCGGTCAGAAATATCATTTGAATATTGCAGGCCGCATAGGGAGGTACATGAGGACTCAACAAGATAATTTTATCAACCAATAGAGTTAGAGGAAAAAATTGACAATATAGATAACAAGCTGACCATTATAGCTAAGGGATCAACCAACATCTCCTTCTCCAAGGAAGAACGTAGTGGTCTGCCAGTGAGAATGCCTAGAGATTACACCCAATAGTTGTTATGACTCACTGGTTTTTGCTTACAACACTAGTAGTCTTTTTGGTCTTCTCATGTCGATGTATGTCAAGCTCGGGTACAACCAACCTGTTTTTATAAGTTTCTATTTACAATATGCACTAGTTAGAGGAGGTCTTAGTAACCTCAAGCCTTTGAACTTATGCTACTAGTCTTGTTTCCCTTTGGGTAGATCCTCATTTTATGTAATGCAAAGTGCCTAACTTCACAAAAAATAAGAAAAAAACAAACCCTCACAAAAAAAATACAAAACAAACAAACAAAACTTATGGTACTTGAGACTTTTCGATCCAAAACCCCAATATAAATTTATTTTATCTCCCATAAATTTACACTTAAATTAACTAAAAAATGAGGAGCACTTTAAACATCACACTTTTTTATGTTTTTTTTGTTGGAATCTCAAATTAACTAAAAAAATGAGGAGCAGTTTAACCATTAGACATTTTTACCTTTTTTTTTTGTTGGAATCTCACAATAAATTTTTTGTTGGAATCTCATTATAATTTTTTTGCGAGATTGTGTATTTTTGTTATTTAAAATGTGTTTTAAATGCATAGATAAATTCAACATCCTCAAAAACCTTTGAGACGATTGAAACGTGTAGATTACTGAACTCAAACTTACCATTCCAAAAATTTCTCACCAAATTTTAGACAAAATCAAAAGCAAAATAATACTAAAAACTATCAAAAACAAAAAATAATATTATTAAATTTAAGAACAAAAAACTTTAACATTTGCGCTGCTAAACCAAATAGATACACAGTCGAAGTCCTATTAAAGAGTGACCATCACAAATTAAGCCTACATTTTGAAGAAAAAATGCAATAAATTCAAAATTAAATAGGGAAAATATTATTATTTATATTTTTATATAATATTAAATATTTAATTTAATTATTTAAATGAAAATTTATATCCCTCAATAGAAGGTGTCAAGTTCAAAACTTGAGTAGTCTTATTACTTCATAACAAAATACAAAAGGCTAATAACAAAGGCATTTTATTGAACAACCTACTTCGATATTTTGGTTAGAGACTCATCTTTATAGGTAAATGATATTTACTAGGATTTATAGTAACGCGTAAAAAATTGGAATATAAAATGTCAAAGAACACAATAATGTGAAATAAATGTTATAATGAATTGTTATTCTTTTTGTGAATTTAAATTATGTAATAATAAAGTAATGTCAAAGCAAAGTTGCCACTTTCCACTCCTTTCTATATTCACTGGAAAGATGTTGTAGTGATCTGTCTATTGATTCCTCTAATTTTGGAATCGACAAATTACATCATTAATTTGAAGTTTTCTCGGAATGTTTTTATATATGTGGAAGACTGTCTTGTATGTGCTTACAGCCTTATTTCTTTGTCTCCTAGCCTTAATCTGCATCATCTTTGGTTGGCTAGGTCCTGGAAATGGAACTTCCCTTTCAAGCTAAAATGTTTTTCTTAGCTGGTGGTTCACAACCGTGTCCACTTTGGAAGCATTCTGGGGACCGGGACGATGCTGCCTATGCAACTCACATGACGATCACATTAACCACATTTTCATCCATTGTCCTTCAC
Organism: Pinus taeda; assembly: GCA_000404065.3. Lineage (NCBI taxonomy): Eukaryota > Viridiplantae > Streptophyta > Pinopsida > Pinales > Pinaceae > Pinus > Pinus taeda. The sequence continues at coordinate 29,435 of APFE030330614.1, forward strand.
TATATCCGTTTGGACCAGGGTACTACACTGGATAGATGATCCATCATCCTGGGAACTTTCCGACATTGTCTCTTGTCTTCGTAGTTGGATCGTGAACACCCAATCCCACTAGTCACTGGTTTTCTTCATCATTTGGGGCATTTGGCAGACTCATAACACTCTTATATTTGAGAATGAGCAACCTAATATTTGGCATCCCTGCTGCAAGATTATAAGCTTTCATCATGAGTTTTGTGCCCCTCCATCTCCCATCCTCCAGCCTCTTCCACCTCTTTGCAACATTTGGGAGTAATTTCCGTTTGGTTTCTTTGATGGGGCTTCTTCCTTCAACCTATCCAGATGTGGCATGGCTATCTTCATAGATGCAGCATGTTCATACCGTTTTCATTGGCATGGTGGGATTGGAACTAAAACATGAGCTGAGCTATTTTCCCTATGGGGCATTCTACATTGTGCTATCTGGCTCGAACTTCAGGATATTACTATTGTTGGAGATTCCAAAGCTATCACTAATTGGGCTAATGGGCAAGGCTCGTTGCACTCTCTGTCCCTTACTTACTAGAAATCCAACACTAAATCTTTGATCAAATAGTTTTGTTCCATCACCATTGCCCACATATATAGGCGTCAAAATGGTGTCGCAGATCATCTATCTAAAGCTGGTTGCTCATCGGATCCTGATCGAATATACTACCAATCGTTTCTGCATAATTGTCTGTTGGAGTCGGGCCATCTCGACACCTAAACAGTCCTTCGGCTGGATTGATGGATCTTCGGGTTTCTCCTCCACTATCTCATAGGTTTCTTTTCCAATCATTTCATCTGATCCTTTTTGCTCTCCATTGAGGAGGTCTACAACCGTGGTCATTCTGTCAGGGGTCTTGATTAATCTAACCTATTGTTGGATGCTGGTACAAATTCTTCACTCTGTGTTTTATAATTGACTCTACATGTGGATATCTCCATGGGAGACCGATTGGCGGTCAGGGTAATACTCTGTTTTGTGTAAGAGGATGACTAAGTTATTCAAGTCACTGACACATCTCACATCCAGTTCTACCTTCTTGAGGAGGGACTTTAGATTTCACAGGTTTTTCTCCTCAATTTCCTCGTAGGGGCGCATAATTGCTCGACTGGCGCTACTGTTCAATACACTTTGTTTTTTGTTTCACACAGGGAGATCCCTGTAGAGTGCTATTAAGTTCACCCATTGTATGACTCAGAGGTTTATTTTGGATCCACCTGATCCAAGTGATCAATGTATTTCCTTTGCAACAAGTAATAGAATGTTTTCTCTGTTTGAAAAAAGCTAAGTTGCCACATATAAAACAAAGTTTAATTTAACATATTTTTATAAAATTGACATTTGTTTATTATAATATAATAATTGGGTATGAATATGAGTCACATTTATGATCATAATTATTGGATAAGAATATGAGTCACATTTATAACCATTATGGATAATGCATGTACATGGACAACATTTACTGGTATCTGAAGTTATGGTTGGGTAGAGTTTTATTGGATTGAAATGAGGTAATGAAAAGAATTTACTAAATACTAGATGAGATGTAACTCACTATAAACTCTTTGGATCGCAAGCTGAGTCACGTTGAGGCTCACTTAGGCATGCCCCTATACCATGGCTACTTTCAAGCAGTAACAAGGAGCCTATTCCAATAGACAACTCTAACTTTGAGAAGTCCAAATAACAATCTCAATGCTAATTATGCCTTTTAATTTCTTTTCTTTAGTTATACTAGTAAAGCCTAATCATAGTTTTAGAGGCAAGAGTGTTTAGTTTTGTTTTTTTAACCTTGTTATTAAACTTAAGTTCTATATTTTGGTCTAGTTTTTAAACGATAGACTAATAAAGATAATTTTGTTTTGTTTTATTTTTTTATATCTAAAGTAGAAAAAATTTAATTCATAGCAATAGAGACACGACTCTTTAGTTAATATATATTTTAGTAAACCCTTTTTTGTGATATTTTTAAAACTTAAATTTTATATCTAATCTACCCCGATTGAGGTGCGAGCCAGCAGATCACCTCATTAAGACAATGTTAATGTGTTGTACCATGAGGTACATAACCACCACCCCCCACACACTCGAGGTGGTGGGTGTAGTGGCCGTTTGCATGAAGATGGGCAAAGTAATAAGGAAAGGTGATAGCGAGAGGATTATGTTTGCAATTACCCTGGAGGAGAGCGTAGCGATAACTAGAAAGACCGAGTAAGGCAAGGGGACTACAGTGACGGGTTGGTGCAGTGGCTCCACGAGCAACAAAGAACCCATCGACTGCAAGCGAAGGAACCCAGGTATGTATTATTCATCTTCTTTCCCCCCATTATTCTACCCTGTTTCTGGTTTCGCTTGTGGGAGATGCAAATAAATAAGGGGATGGGGAGTCGGGATAATTGGGGATGGGGGCATGGGTTGGTGGCGATAGCTTGCAATTGCAATCTGAATTCGATGGGAACCTCAACAATCTCACTTTGTTTTGAGATTCTCCAATCCCGTATGGGAATTATTTTGCTATTGGGCAGGGAGCATAACGTAGGAGCATGAAATCGCTTCACTGAAGAAGCTCAAGGGGTTAGGTATTGGGATAATGTTTGCATGCACACCGACATAATGGTAGGAAGCTTTTATCTTTTAGATATGGACAACTAGGGTTGGGAATGCAGGGACCAGGGGATTAGGAAGATAGATGAGAGAAGTCGCGGGCATGAGACCTGGAAGGGAATAGAGACTGATTTTGTCAAAATAGGAAGGAGGGGGGACGACTGCCATGTTACGGGGCTTGGGGATGGCTGGCCACCTCGTTTGGGCATCCACGATTCCTGTCGTGCTGGCAGCAAAATGAAACCCAAACTTGTATGGCTGGTGGCTAGATGGTAGCCAGTCCACTGTACCCGAGACCTAGGGGATAATGCATGCAAGAGTGAAGGTAAGGAGGGGCTTCAATTGGAGGGTAGACCTTCATACGTAGGGAAGGGCAGGGACTTTCTGCGTATCTTGCTTGCGGCCAAGGGGGGCATGCAACTGCAAGCGTCAGGGGGATGGTTGAAGTTGGGGGGATGGAGCGACACAATTATACCAATCGAAATCTTGAATTATGCAGTAACACAGTGACAATTGACTGCTCAATTAGAAGTCTTGTCTGCAAAACAAGTTTGCCAAGTGGTAAGCCTCCCCAGAATACGAAACCTTCAGGCCTGGCCAGGCAAAAGCTCAAAAATTGACTAAACCACCACGCAATATAAGAGGCTCGGTCGGTGAGATCATGGCATGACTAGCAAAGACTCAAGGCCACAGGAGACCAAACCTGACACTAAACCCAACTCTTTAGGAAATCGACGAGGTAGAAAGTCCGTCGAAAGCCTAATTAACAAAGCGACAACTGCCTAATGGGAGGGAACTAATGAGGAGGTTAGGTCACTATTAGAAGAATGGGAAGCATACTTGAAAAGGCAGGTGAGTTAGATAGAAATGGAGCTGGAGGATTGGAGAGTCCTCGTATCGGACCTCGGGAACACACGAGGGAGAATTACCTAGTACAAACAGACCCTCTACTTGTACTAGCTGATGAAAAGCCTGTTGGGAAAGGCAATGGAACAAATCTTGGTGGGAATGGGAGTTATGGTTCAAAGGCTGCCAAATTACAAACAAGAATTTCAGAAGGTATAGTTCGAACTGCATAAACAAGATATCCACCTCGATTGAATTGAGAAGCATCTGCCCTGCATACTAGCTCAGACAAAGCTGCCAGGATCGAATACCAAAGACCCAACTCCGGTTGAATCAACGTCAGTTGAACAACATGAATATAATGCTTACTTATTGATAGTTTTGTTTATATATGTAGCTAGATTTTAAATTTGTTTATGCAATTACATATGAATGTAGGACTTTGGAGTATGGATGTGGACATGACACTGAAACTTATATTGCTTGGATATAGAGACTTCAGATTTTTTGCTATTGGATGACATATAATGCGGATAGGTTGCCAACAGAATTGGTTTCCCACTGGACAAGTTGAGGCCACATAGCCAGTTCTATGTGGTGTTAATTTGCTTTTTATTAATGAAAAATAAGAATATACTAAGCTTAACAAACAAACAAAAAACTTAAATTTTATGTCTAATCTAGTTTCTTTTAAGCAATACACTAGAATAAACATAACTTTGTTTTGTTTTATCTTTTATTATTTGAAATAGGAAAAATATTTTTAAAAATACATATAAATAAATAAACAAAAAACACAAACCTATAATACAATTTTTTTTAACAATTTTTTTTGAAAGAAATAAATTATTTTAATATCCATATATGTGAAAGTAGTTTGTAGTAGGAAACTTTATTTCAATGAAGGATCGTTAATGATAACTTTGAAATAGGTTTAATAACGTTTTACTTTTTATTTTTATAAGAGATTGTTGTTTTTTTATATAGCGGAAAATTCTATTATAATTTAGTTGCCAAATTAATAATGGGTACAATCGTCATTGACTTTTATTCGTAATTATCTCTATTATTTAAGGAAAACCACGCCACCTGGAATTACTCGTTAGCGGCTTGTAAGGGGGAAAGCTTCAACTCATTCCAGATGCCTTTAGGTCTTGGGTCGTTAACCTATTTCCTTATGTCTGAGAAAGACGAACTCTTAGTCAAGTAGAAACAATTTTATGACATACTCCAGCTCCCTAAAAATTTTATTGATATAAGTTTAAATTATTAATGTATTCAAAATAACTTTAAAAATAATAATAAATAAAAATTAAATATGTGAAATATATATTATGAGGAGTTGAGGAATCGGGGCCGAACGACCGAACTCTAGCCATCTTGGCCCCTAGTTCGTGCATATGTTTCTTACTTTGTCATGCTTTTTTGTTTTTTGTTGTTTGTTGTTTGTGGTTTGTTGTTTGTTGTTTGTTTTTTTTTTTTTTTTTTTTTTTTTTTTTTTGTTTGTTTTTTGTTTGTTTTTTGTTTTTTGTTGTGGTTTTGTTGTTTTGTTTTGTTGTTTTGTTGTTTTGTTTGCTTCGTTTTTGTTTTTGTTGTTTTTTTTGTTTTGTTTTGTTTTTTGTTTTGTTTTGTTTGTTTCGTTTGTTTTGTTTGTTTTTTTGTTTTGTTTTTGTTTTTGGTTGTTTTGTTTTGTTTTGTTTGTTTTTTTTTTTTGTTGTTTTTTTTTTGTTTGTTGTTTTTTTTTTTTTTTTTTTTTTTATGTAGGTCTATCATCGGTGAGTTGACTAGGGCTTTGTTTGGCATGGTTCGATGTCTGTGGCAGTGATCATATACGTTGAGGTTCGCTGGGGTGCTATTGGTCGAGTCATGTTCCCTCTCTTCGCCAGATGTGCCATTGCCCTCTTCCTGCTATTGTTGTCTTTGTCTTTGTTTGAGGTTGACTCTGTTGCTGGCTTGTGAAGAGATGGCCATGGTGTTCCTTTGGGGTTTTTGCCTCATTTTCATTTTTAAGGGCTCTGGTCATGTTTTAAGGCGTTAATGGTTTCCTTTTCTCTCTGCAAGTTTTTTTCATTTCTAGCTGCAGTGTTTTCGTCATCCTTTTGGTTAAGGATTCATGGTTGTATGGTCTGTTCTCAGATCTGTTCAGGGTTCAATCTGCTTCCATGAAGGTTTTGCTAGCTGGCCTTGAGCCATGTTATCTTTCTGGTTCTTTTGTTGGTTTTTTACCCATTTTTGTAATGTTCAAATACCCATTTTGGGCTTTGTCCAATGCTCCTTTTAGGGGCTTTTTCGTTGGGCTTGCGTGCCTTATTTCAAATTTTAATCAGTTTTGTGGCCCATAGTTTTCGACCCCTCGGGTTTTTTTTGTTTGTTTTTGTTTTTGTCTATATGTAATGTTTTTATCATGTTTTAATTAGTGAATGTTTCTTGAAATGTGCCTATAGATATACAAAATGTATTTTTCTTCTTTTATGAATAAAATTGCACATCATTTTTCTAGCTAATAATAATAATAATAAATGAAATATTTTTCATAATAAAATGATTTTTTATTATTATATAAATTTAAATTATGTAATACTAAAACAACATTAAAGCCAATATACCACATATAAAGTTTAGCTTAATAATTTTTTTACTAATTACATTTTTTTTGTAAGTTTGGAATGACCTTTGCATTCATTCATTTCAAAAGCAGGTTACATCCATAATAGACATTCAATAACCTCAACTTGCCCATTGGGAAACTAGGTTTGTTGGTCATCGAACCGCATTATATGCCATCCCAAAACTCAAAAGTTTAAGCCTATCAAACAAAGCCTTATATGATTGAATGTCTGGAAAACATCTATGACCTAAATAGCTATAATAAGAACTAGTAGCCGACATATACATCAAGAAAAATAGACAAAATTAGGAATTGTCATATCCATACTAACAACTACTCATCAGAGGACTTCACAGGAGCTGGGTCCTTAGGATTGGAGCCTAGTAATTCCCATTGAGGAAGGCATGGGATGTGCTACTCAATGCAACGAAGACGAACATTTTGTTGTTGGATTTGAAATTGAATAAGTTGAAATTCTTTTTGAATTTCCTGAAAACTTGGATCCGCTTTGACAGAACTTGTAGGAGAAGTCATAATAGCTTTGGCCACAATACTTTTAATCAACCATTAGATATATAGTCTTCTTCTTCTTCTTCTTCTTTCTTCCTTCTTTTTTTTTTTTTTTTTTTTTTTTTTTTTTATTCGGTGGTGCGACCTAGAGTATGTCCCGAATTGGGAACGAGGATGCTCTAATCTTCAATCTACACCTCAATTTCTACCCAGTGATTTAATTATGTTTTCCAAGACGAGATCATTTGTTTACCTTGGGCTGGGGTTCCGGTGTTGTAGGTCTGGGCAACCTCACTGATAATTCAAACATCTGACTTATGCCACTTCTTCTTGGTGGCTAAGCGGAGGATGAACAACTACCATTGTGGCTCCCCGATTGATGTTTACGACCTCAGCCCCTATTTTTGGACGAGCTATCACCAAGGGTTGGGTGAGCCATTTGAATTCCCAAGCAAACAACTAAACTGCAAACTGGCACCTGGATAGAACAAGTGCAGTCTAGAACTAGACCGGTTGCTCGTGGGTAGGGTGATAATCAAAATTATAAAAACTTGATACATTAGCATGAAATGGAAGCAAGATACAAACAACATTAGACTCAGGCCTTTCATACGAACTAAAGGTCAAATAGAACAACCGTCTTCGACGCTTAAGACTGAATACCAACACCCTGTGCTCAAGTAAATCAAAGATACAGATAAATACCAACAATAACCTGTCTCCTTAAGGTAAAGATCCCACAGACTGCCTCCTCGAGCTAAATAATAGTGAGATGCACACCAAAGATGTAATAAGTTAGATGCATAGAATTGGAGCTCAGTCCCATGCTCAGGGCCAACAAACCAATAAAATATCCATCGTCGAAGAACTTACATTCCGCCAACATAAAACAATACACCAAAAATATTCCATACATTCCGATTTGAGACAAAATAATGTCAAAGAAAACAGATAACGACATAAAAACAACAGACGCTATAGATGACGAGACCACAAAAACTTTCCCAATCTCCAAACAACGAATTCCATTTCCCACAAGAGGCGAATGGTAGAGAGTAGCATTAAAATTTCGAAAGACACTATAAGAATTGGCAAGCCGCTGTCGAGGAGAGGAATAAAGGAGAAGAACTTACCCGACTAGAAACGACATGAACTAGCAAGGACCAGACTCGTCTCGAGAGGAGAACCGCCTAAATTTCCTTGCAAACCAGAGATTGAGACCCAAGAATCGACACTTACCTCCAAGAGCTAGAACCCAACACAAAACAAATCCATGCATGGGACACGAAACCTTACCCACTTCGATATTAAGAGCCTCGCAGTTCAGCTTAACAACATTAACTCAACCCTTTCACGCGGCCACCCCGCTCACCTGATTACACATGCGAGAGATAGTGTAGCCGCCCTCCAACCCTTTCAACCATCCTTTTACACATGACGAGAATCCCAAGAAAAACATAAAATTGTCTCACACCGTGATAGAAGATCTAATAATTACCATTTAAAATAAAAAATAAAAAAATAAGATTTTAAAGAAAACACATTTGCATTAATTTGATACTCAATCACCTTGCATAAAAATTGATTCTATTTTATATTAACAGTATGTATCGACATGCAATATACCGAACATAAACATAAAGGATTTTCTAACATTCGTAATGTAAGCGCTCGAGATTATAAGATGACCTATTCATTACATAAGTTCATTTCTCGTAAGTGTCATTTTGCTTTACTCATAGACAAACCCAATCTTTGCCCTTTTTGCTACGAAGGGAAGGGTTTTTAAGTTTAGTGCTTAATACTGGTTTTTTTTGGGAAAAAAATAATAATTAAAAACCAAAATGATTGATAACAAAAAACAAAAAGGTGTATGTAGATATATATGAGAAATTAGTATTTAAAATATATTTTAAAATTTTATTATTCCAAATTAATAGAAAAATGAATGAATTTTATTAAAATTATAGAAATATAGAAAGTTTATAGTTATTAATATTTTACGTATGAGAGTTTTAAAATATTTTGTAATTAGTAAATATGTAATGAAAATAAATGTAATTATGAATTTCTTTACAACTGAATGTCATGTTGCTCACCATTTTTTATACAAATGCTTGTTTAAATTATGTTGGATAACTATCTTCATGATATTCTTGCATAAAAAATGGTTGACAAATATCTATATGGCATTTTATTGTGCAAAGTTATCACACTTGGCAAATAGAAATTCTTTTAAATTTTTAATTTTTTTTAATAGAATTTTTATATCTTATAATTCAATTTTAAAACCATATAAAATAGCAATCCTCTAATTAAAAAAAAATTTACAAAAATAAAAATATTATATTATTTAATTTTCAAATATCAAGTATAATATTTAAATTTTTCAAAACTTTAATAAGTTTCAGAATTTGTTTAAAAAATTCAAAACTAATTTTTCAATGAAGTGACGTTACACTCTTGTAACTAAGCATTGTGAAGCCTTGAATGAAAGCAACCACCTAAGAAGGTAAATGAAAAATGGAAATCTTGTGAAATAAGTGATTTATTTAGCTATCTTCAAAGGACATCATTTCTAATTTAGTAATTACTAGTAAAATTGGCTTAAGACATCATTTCTTATTTGGTAAAACTGGCTTTAATTAATTTTAAATAAAATATATTTATCCAAACATAAAATATGTATAAGGAAGTTATTGAAATCCAATATATCAATTTTATTTCTTAAGATTATTTAACAACCATTCATGAATTCATTTAATATAAGTTTAAACAAGTACTACATAATAGCTAGTCTTTTCCTCTTAATTTAAATATAATTA
>APFE030330619.1:0-20106 GCA_000404065.3 Pinus taeda
GGAGTCTGCATGAGCTTGCACTTCTCCATCTAAAAGCACCTGAGTATCTCATTGGCATACTTGCCTTGAGACAAAAATACTTCCCCATCTTTCTGCCATGCTTCGATGCCTAGAAACTAGTGCATGAGACCCATGTCCTTCGTCTTGAACTCTCTTGCAAGGTCCTCCTTGCAAGACTATATCAGTTGCTCATCACCTATCAAAATCAGATCATTGACATAAAGTACAATAATCAAGGGCTTACCATCTACCATGATGTGCTATAGGTTTGCATCTGCTTCACTCTTGGTGAAGCCCGACCCAGTGAAATAGTTGTCGATCCTAGTATACCAAGCACAGGGTGCTTTCTTCAGTCCATACAGTGCTCACTTAAGTCGGAAAACATGCAACTCCTGATCGAAGGTCTCAAATCCTTTGGGTTGCTCAATGTACACCTCTTCCTCAATCTTCCCATTGAGGAACATCGTCATCACATCCATCTGATGGATCTTCCAACCCATCTAAGCTGAGAGAGCTAGCATTGATCTGATATATGAGTACCTTGCTATGGGAGCAAAGGTCTCATCGTAATAGATCCCCTCAACCCGTGAGAAACCTTGGGAAACAAACCATGCCTTGTGTTTCTCAACACTGCCATCAACTGCCTGTTTTACCTTGTAAAGCCATCAGGAACTAACCACCGACTTGTCCCCAGGTCTAGGGAAAACATCCCACACACTGTTCCATATGATAGAATCGCACTCTTCTACCATTACATCAACCCAGACTAGTTGTTACACTGCCTCCTTAAAAGAAGAAGGTTCGGTCGCTACACACTCCCCAACCAGGGCCATGTAGCCAGTGTATCTCTTGGGAGATATCCTCTATCTGCAATGAGAGGATGGCTGTCCCACATTCTCTCTCACATCCTGCATCAATCTGTCAACTTCCCACGAGTGTTTCCGCCTATCTCTGGAAGACCCTCTAGGAGTGGTAGTCTCCACTACTGGATCCTTTGCATATGGCTGATCCACATCATCAAGAGGCTCCTCCTCCTTTGGAACTAAAAGTTCCTCATCACCATGCAACTTGAGCTCCCTCTCAAGTGACACTCACATGGCTGTCTGCTCATCGAACTTTAGATCCTTGTGCACTACGGTCCTCTGACTAGCAGGCAGAAACACACGATAGTTGTGGGATGTATCTGTGTACCCCACAAGTATCCCCAACTCAGCTGTTGGGTCTTGATTCTTCCAAGCATCTTTGGTCACATGAAAAAAAACTGGTGATCCAAAGATGCGGAAGTGACTCACATCTGGTCGCTTCCCCGAGAAAGCCTCCATATGTGTCTTCATCCCCAAAATATGTTAAGGACTTTTGTTATGAAGGTACACTATTATATTGCATGCCTCAGCCCACAGATGAAGTTGTAGGCTTTGGTGATGCAACATCGCTCGAGCTAATCCCACAATAGATCTGTTCTTCCTTTCGGCCACCCCATTCTGTTGTCGGTTATGAGGTGTCGTCAGTTCCCGTTTAATTCCTTCTACAGTAAAGAGGTCTTTAAACTGCTGGGAAACATACTCTCCACCATCGTTGCTACACAAGGCTTTTAATTTCTTCCCGGATTATTTCTTTGTTGAGGCTTTAAACTCACAAAACCTCAAGAAGGTCTGATCCTTCTTTTGCATAAAGTAGATCCAACATCTACGAGAAAAATCATCAATGAAAATAACATAGTACCTTTGTTTAGCAATGGAGGCTGTAGAGAATGGTCCGCATACCTCTAAGTGAACTCGCTCCAGGATTGCTCTAGCTCTAGTATCCCGATCCTGAAAGGAAGCTGTCACATACTTACCTAGGGTGCATCCTTTGCATGTATCTGTTTACTCCAGTTTTCCCTTGGGTAAGCCAGTAGAAATTTGTTGCATGATCTTCAAGGCCCCATGATGCAAGTGGCCTAGTCTTCTATGCCATATCTCGCCAACATCTTGGCTTTGCACCACCTCTTCTTTGGAACTCAGTGTAGCACAATCATCTATCTCCAGCTTGTAGAGATTATTTACTCAAATCCCTATTCACTTGGTCTATCTGGTGCTGATATTCCTCAAGAACACTTTTCCTTTACTAAAGACTACATCATAGCCTTTATCTTCTAGCATAGCAACAGACACAAGATTCCTTTCCAAACTTGGTACATATTTAATAGAAGATAGGGTGAGAGGAGCACCATGCTCCCTCTGAAACACAACTGTACCTTCACCTGAGACACAATATTTTCCATCATTGCCCATCTCGATCCGCATCTGGAGATCCTCCTCCTCCGATGTACTGAAAAGATTCTTCTCACCTGACATGTGGAAATAAGCTCCACTGTTTAAGTACCGAACACATCCCACCATGGATGAAACCATGCCTACAATAAGCGAGAAATCTAGCTTAAATTGTGAAGCTAGTGCATCGCCATCAGATCCCTTTGAGAAACCCTTCTTGGATTTCTTCTGTGGACAATTCATAGCATAATGGCCCAGTTCATGACAGTGAAAGCATTGCACCTTCGACTTGTCAACCTTCTTCCCACCATGAGAAGATTTGCATTAGGATGCCTTCCCTTTCCTTTTCTTAGCTTTACTCACTAAAGCTAGATTTTCTTCATCATCTTGTTTTGATGAAGATCCATCATTGGTGCTCCACCTTATCTCCTCCTGCATTAGGTCCGACCAAAGTCGTTCCAAATCTGGCAGTTTCTCTTTTCCATTAATCGAGTCTTGGTAGCTATTCCAGCTCTTTGGAAGACCAAGAAGTGCTAAACTCACCATGTCATCATCAACAGTCACGGCCCCTACACTTGCAAGCTCATCCCTGCAAGTGGTGAGCTTGCTTAAGAACGTAGAGATTGTGTCGCCCTTTTCGCACTTGATCTTGCGAAGTTTGTCCTTCAGCGTGAACTTCCTTTGATTGCTGCTATTCTGATAAAGATCTTTCAATGTTTTCCACATCGAAAACGGAGTCTCCTTCCCATGGAGGCTCGAGACAATGTGATCTCAAACTCCCTCCAGGAGGATTCTCCTTGCTCTAACCACACACTTTTTCCATTCCGCCAGTTGAGTAGCATCAGTCAGCTTCTGGACTTCTTGATCAATGAAGTTCTTTAGGCCATTATCTTCTAATATTTGCTCCATGGGATCCTTCCAGGCTATATAATTCAAACTACCATCAAGGGCATATTCAAGTCTTAAACCACTCAACACCATCGGTGAAATAGATGTGATAAGAACTCAATTCAATATCCAGAAACCAAACATTGAACTTCTCCTGCTTGTATATTGTTCTTCGTTGGTCACCTTTGCTCTGATACCATGTAGAACTTTCCCACCGTAGATCACCTGGTAATACAATGTACTAAAGCAAAACACTTGATCTACTTCTACAAACAATTTAGTGGAAGGTTAATCGAACATGAGCAACATCAAGCATGAATAGATATAACTGAGAATGAGAACTAATCAACCATAACAAATAAGATATATCACTGGGGAAAGCACTAGCCTAAAACCCCAACTCTGTATTATCATACAAGTGGAAATCTTGTTCAAGTTACAAAAAGAATTAGCTCTCAAGCTATCCTGACCTCTCTGCACTCAAACAATACAACTCAGAGACTCAATAGACATAGAATATATCTTCCTCCAGCCCTCTAAGCCTCCTATTTCCTTACACAATTTTTATTGGGGTCCAATGATATCACATGTGTGAATTGGCTTTATCACACTCACTGTAACCTCAGGTCCAACTGCGTAATCCATAAGGAATAATATTCCTTCTGCATGCAAGGAATATTCACCAAGGAATATCCTAGCAACTGATAGTACACTGTCCTTCCATCTGATCTCAATTGGGTCTCTCACTGAACTGACATGCATGAGTTATCCATGAGTGAATACTCATTTATCTGAATTACAGTAGTTACATGCATGCAAGCATTAACTAACTGAACTCATTAATTTAACAAATTGTTAAATTAATGTAACTAGACTTGATGAAGTTAAACTAGGTCAACTGATTACAACTCAATATTACAACTCATCCTTATCTCTTTAACTGAAGGTTAAATTCCTCAATTAATGGAGAAACTGTTGCATGTGCTCACATAGACTTGAAGTTTGATTTTCCTTAACTAATTAACTGAAGATGAAATAATTAATTAATTTCCAAACCACTGTTGATACCAAATTCGAATTTTACTTCCTATGTTTAGTCTAGGGATTGACTAAAATAAGAAGGGATCCTGAAATTCTATTTTTAGAAAATCTATTTTTAGCACTTTCACTTTTATAGCCTGACTATTTATAGCAGTGCTATTTTTAGCATTTCTTGTTGCACACTTTTCAACAGAACTATTATAATAGGTATTGATTAGAACTAGTTAACGGAACAACCAATTCGGAAAACTCAGAGCAAGAAGGGAAATATTCGAACTGTAAATATGCCCAAAACCAAAACTTTAGAAAATGAGTTCGAAAATGAGGTATGTAGCCTCACCAAAAAATAATTAGGAATCCACAAAAATCGCCAGTCGAAAAGAAAAAAACATAGATTTTCACTGTTCTATCCAATAACACAGACAATACCGTATATAGAATCTCCGTAAGTTTCTTCAAAGCATTAATACATTCGAAATAGAAAAATCAGAGGCGATATTCTAAACTACAAACCCTTATGGCTAGAGGCAACAGGGTGATTGTAGAACCTCTGAAATAATTAAATATTCTACCAATCAAACAAAGAAATATAGGGCAATATCTAGCATAAACACATGAATAATTTCCAGAAAGAAAATAAGTAATAGGAACAAAGTTGTATTCCAAGAAATGCTTAAGGATGTAAAAGAAGGTTACATATATTTCATTCAACAATGTCAACACCAAATTGTAACTATTCTAGCGAGGGTTCGAATCACTTCACCCTCGGCATAATTAAAAATATACAAATAACTAAGTCGGTCGAAGCTGGGTAGATCTAGCAACATGTTCATGGCCAAACTACCTCAGAAACTCAAAACTAAAATTGAAAATTAGAAAGGGTAATCAATATCACAGTCATGGCAAGGAGAAGTGCCAAAAACTGTCCATGGAGCCACACTCTTAAACTCCTAATGCAATACAGAACTCTTGCATACCCAAGATATTAATAAACCAGTCCCAAATCAAATTGAGGGCCTCGGAACAAGCTTGACCCACAGCTTGTCCATTGCACGACCTCTGCAAAACCCTCCACCCCGACTTGGTGGAAAAAGCAAGGATTAATAGACTGTTCAACAAATGTAACAATAGAAAACAAAAACCACAAGCAAGAATCTCCATTTGCATTACATGGATGGTCCGAAGGGGTGAGTCGTCTGTAGATAAGTTCACACCAACAATGCGAGCAGATTCCTTATAGGAACCTGGAATTGCAAATAACCCTAACAACAAATATAGGGAGTAGAAAAATAACTAAGAGCTCGACAAAAACCCTAGTAGAGGGTCCTCAAACTACGAAAACAAACCGACCCAGAGGATACTAGGAGCATGAACCAAAGAGGAAAAATGACGAGCGAACATGCCCATTCGAGGGTTAGACAAACCAAGAAACCCCTCCTCCATCCGATCTAGTGGAGAAATTGATGCCATTGATCCAGAGCGAATTCCAAGGTTACAATGTACGAGGTCCTACAGTAATAACTCCAGCAAGGTGCCATCTCCACCTAGGCTAAGCAACGATTCAACCAATGTTAATGCCAGGTAGTGTGAACCATAAGGTAAGCATAGAACCAAACCTCCATCAACAGTGGTAAAATCTTACGGTACAGGTTCATTAATGTAGAAAAATCGTGAAAGTAAACAAGTGTACTCAATAATCTGAGCCATCACGAGTGACGGACATATGTCTTCATCTCGAACTTATATCATGATGTAATTCGTAGACTAAAGTCTAAGAGATATTCACAGTGTAAATTTGAATAACCGTTTCTATCCTTAATAAAGTCTTCAATTACTTTGATGATGTGTAATAGATTCTATAGAATGATTAATATCTATATATCAATAGAGATTCCAGTGTTTTAGGAAATTATTAAATAATTTTTTTTATTATACGAATATGCTTAGTAGATGTGTGAAAGCAAGTTTACGTTTTTTAAAATATGTTTAGTGTGATTATGTCTTGAAAACCATGCATGGTTATCGTCATGTCATATGCTTGAACCAAGCCTTTTTTGCATTGGGATTGCTACTTAATGTATTACGTAAAAATGAAAATGTGGAACCCTGGGTGGCATGTGTTACAAGCAAAAGTATAAATACCTTTAGTGGTTCTTATTTATTTGATGGGTTTTTATTAAGTAACAAATAAATTATTTTATTTTAATTTTTTATATACTTTATCAAATATTTATATATTTAATTAATTAAAATTAATTAAATTTTATTTTTTAAATTATTAAAAAAATAGTATTTTGGAATTTGAATTAATTTTAATATATATACAAGATATATACTTTCCTTCTAAAATATTAGATTAAATTTAAAATTGTGTTTTGTGTGATTCTGTCATTTGAAAACCATGCATTGTTATAATCATCACGTAGAATGCTTGAAGGTAATCCATTTTTTTAAATTGCGCATGTTTTTTATTTTTGTTGATTCGTTAATTAGTATTTGTTTTCTATTCCGTTGGAGTTTTTTGTGGTTGTTTTAATTTATTTATATGGTTTTATTTTAGTTATGATTAAAAATATGAATATTTTATTTGCATAAATTCTAAGATTTAAATATTAAAAAACTCACACAATTAAAAAAAAAAATAATTTTTAAAATAAATCATATTTATTATTTTTCTTAAATTTTCAATTTTTTAAAATTTAATTAAAAATAATAATATGATTTATTTTAAAAATTAAAATTTATTTCTATTTTTTTTTTAAATTTAGTTAAAAAACAATATATATAATATATATAATTTTAATAAAAATTTTAAATTTAGTTTGTATATTTTAATTTTTTATTAAAATTCTAAATTATTTATTTTATATTTAGTAAAACATTTCAATAATGTTTTAATCATATTAATGATGATGATGGTTAACATCCACTAAGACCAATATACTTAGTAATGATTCAACTCTAATATTTCCAGTTTTTGATTGGGTTTCTTGATTGGGAAATCCTCAATGCTACATGGTTTTTAGCTATGGCGGTCACCGACTGTAAGGTGAACTCGACTCCACAGTCTTCTCCACACTTGAGATGGAGACTTCGCCATTTCAGTTTCTTTTCATTCCAATATGTAATTGGATAGTTAAGGGTTTGATTCCGATTGTCTCCACGGTGTGAAGGCTTTTCTGAAGCACATCTCACCTACAAGTTTCGACCCGCCTTTAACCCTTTCCTTTTTAAACGAAGAATTCCCTTATGGTTTTGCATAATCTTCTGACAATTTTTACTTTTTTGTAATGAAGGGTTTGCTCTTTTGTTTTCCTCCAACTTTTACTCTTATGGTTGTGCCTCTAATACTGGATTACCACTTGTTCCAGGTTTTTTACCCATAAATCCTCTTTCTTGTCGAAGGTTTCTTCTTAGGTTATGTCTTGGGTTTCACGTCCGACTTGCTAAATGATATTTTTTCAAGTTAAATAGTTCATTATTTCCACTAGTATCGTGGATTTGTTTTCTGAAAGAGTTATGATGACATTTATGTGAGCTTGGCTTAGTTTCCAGAATTTCTGAACTAAGGGTTTGTTCCATAATTTTTGGAATTACCATTTTTTAACGTCTATACAAGATTTGTAGCTCTATAATTTATTTAGCGATTTCTCCTTATTGGGATTCCTCTAATGAAATATATATTACATGTCTTTACTTCTCATTGCTATCTAGGTGAATGAATTATTATTAGTTCTTTTGTTAATTAAATTTAGTTCTTTATTGATTATGCTTGTTCCATTTTTTTTTGTCATTCTTTAACCTAGTTTGCTTACTGGCCTTGGTAAAGGGTTTAACTGTTGCATGGTTCTTTTATGTTCAAAATTTTTAAGAATATGTGGTTAATTTAATTTAAGCCGAGAGGCCAAAAGCTACAGTAGGCCCAAGTTTATGAATGGCTTTCCTTAGTTTTGCTTTCCCTCTACTGTTATCAAATTTAAGAGGAAGGAACATTTCCCTACGGGCTCATGGCTTACATGAGAGAACTAACCCTCTTCTTTGGTTTTAATGCTACCTCCACCATAGAAATTCCCAAAACCCTACATGATATGCACATGTTTAATTATTTTATATCTACTTCCTAGAACAAATTTCAATACAGCAACATTTAGTAAGAGTCGAGGCAATTATAGTATTCATTGGCCTCTTTTCTGTCTGTATCACACAGACTTATCTAATTCCCATCTGGAAATACCAAATATCTGTTAAGTAACTAATTCTATCCTCTATCTGTTTCAAATCTTTTAATTTATGATATGCATTATAAGAACATATATACTAGATATAAGAAAATAGATCTTACTAAAGACAACAATACCATATGTACTAGTCTCTATTACCCACAGGAAGAACACATGTTAGGTTCAAGTTAATTTATACATTAACAAATCTTTACTTAAGAAATGTAGCTTTGTATACCAATCATCACTACATATAGGAAAAACATATAACAAATTAAATATTAAATAGAAATACTTATCTATCTTTAGTTAAATCTATCAGAGGACTAAAACTAAGATGGGACTCTATTAACCTCCCAACCTATGAGACTGGAAATTACATCCAGGTCTCCCCCCGAGCCTCTTAAGTTCCCAAAGCCAGTCATGACAACAACTTTCCTGAACCTCAGGACTCCAAGTCCAATTGAAAATCATTCTTAGGATTTTCCACTGGTAGCCACATGCTCAAGAAGACCCCTCCGCAGTATCACTGCCGCATTTTGACAACGTCCTGTCACAAACATATTTGTCTCCTTTCCCTCTTTGCTTCTGTTACACATTCCCTTTTTCCAAACAAAATATTTTGTTTTGATATTTCCGAGAAAAGAAAGGTGTGACTATATAATCACTTTGGAAACTTCAGAAATTATTTAGAGTCTTTCCCTTATCCCTTTTATTTGACTAAGAATAATTTTATCTCTTTCTTTAACACATTGTAAACTAATAATCAATGCATTTTTTACTTGCAAGTTGTTAGACAACATAAAATAAAAAGTAAATAACAACTATTCACATAGCTAGGGGTGTCACATCTCTTGCCAGTTAAACAAAATTCCTTCCTCGCTGAATATTCATGCCCTTAGAACAGGTCAGGGTATGATTCCTGCATCTAGCCTTCATCGTCCCAGGTGGCCTCTTCTGGGCTAAACTGCTTCCAGTGCACTTTAACCTAGGTGATAACTCACTTCGATAACATTTTTACTCTCTAATCAAGAATACATAGAGCCTCTACCAAGAATTCTCTCCTTGTTTCTACCTGTCCACAAATCATAAATTGCTATTACTTATAAATTTTTCTAAACAGTTGTGTGGAATCAAAATAGTTTATTTACTAATTCTTTACCTAAACTTCTTTCCAGTTAATAATATGTTTAGGGTCATATAAAAATCTCTTTAACAAGGATATGTGAAATACATTATGGACTCACATATAACTAGGTAGTGCAAGTTGGTATGCAATTGGTCTGATTCATTCTAAGACTTGGAAGGGTCCACAATATCGAGGGGCCAATTTTGCACATCCTTTCCATCGTAGGGTGCTCTTCTTTGGCTTTACTCAAACATATACATGGGAAGGTACTCTTCCCATTTACTTGGTTGTTGCATGACAAAAATTCTTAGCATATCCTCCAGAACTTGATTTACTCTTTTTGTTTTCCCATCATTTTGCAGATGATTGGGCGTGTTGAACTTAACTTGACTACCCATACCATTAAAGAGAGTTTCCAAAATGTTGATGTGAAATTTGCATCTCTATAAGAGACCATAACTTTTGGAAATCCATGTAACCTAAATATTTCCTTCATAAATATCTCCACAATTTGCACAATTTTGTAGGCAGATTGGACAGGAATAAAATGGGCCACTTTTCTTAACTTATCCACTACAATCATCACTGAGTCATTTTGTCTCTTAGTTTTTGGTAAACCAGCTATAAAGTCCAAGTTAATAACTTCCCATTTCCTTTTGGGAATGGGTAGAGGATGAAGCACTTCGGTTGGATGTTGATGCTCCGCTTTGACTTGCAGGCACTCTAGGCATTGGGAGAAATAATCTGTAAAGTATTTTCTCATACTAGGCCAGAAACAATTTTTTCTAATAGGAGTAAATAATTTTTGATAACCAAGGTGGGTTGCATACAATATCTTATGAAACTCATCTAATAGGAACTATCTAATAGTATTTTGGTTGGAAACATAAATCCTTTCCTTAAAAGATAACAAATTATCTTCATTGAAGCCATAATGAGTTTGTTGTCTAGACCTACTTGTTTTTTGGTTTGCTGCCATAAAGTCAGGTATTCTATGTCCTTGAACACTGCTTTTTTAATCAAATCAGTAAAATTAAAATTCCCTTGACTATATGAAATATCATATATATGATATGATTTTCGACTTAATGCATCAACAACACGATGTTCTCTCCCTTTTAAATTCTTGATATCAAAATAGAATTCACTTAGCAATATTGTCCACCTTGCTTGTCGGGAATTAAGGCTAGGTTGTTTAAAGAAATTGGTTAAACTACTATGGTCGGTCATTAGCACAAATTTCTTTCCCAACAAGTAGTGTCTCCATATCTTCAGGGCATAACTACTGCAGTCAATTCAAAATCATAAAAAGAATATCTCTGCTCATGCTCCTTTGTTTTTCGAGATTCATATGCAATTGCCTTGCCTTACTACATTAATACTCCTCCTACTCCCTCTCACATGCGTAAGTACAAATGACACATTCCTTTTTGGGGCCTACAATCTTTAGTATTGGAGTTGTGGTTAATAAATGTTTTAATGTTTCAAAACTATGTTGGCAATCAACAATCCACTAAAAAGCTTTTCCTTTCTTCTACAAGGAAGTTATAAGATAAGCTATTCTAGAAAATCCTTCAATAAAATGTCAATAATATCCAACCAAACCCATAAAATATCAGATGTTTGCAACATTAGTGGGTACAAGCCACTTCATAATAGTATTGATATTCTCTAGATTAATCTCTATTCCTTCTGTGACCCAGATATTGTGTCTGGTATTTGTACAAGTCATGTTTTCTATATTTAGCATACAGTTGGCGGTCTCGTAATGTTCGAAACACTATTTGCAGATATTTTTATGTTCTTAAAGATTATTTGATTATATCAGGATATCATCAATAAATATTAGGAAAAACTTGTCAAGGTAGGAGTGGAACACCTTATTCATGAGACTCATGAAGGTTGTTGAGGCGTTGGTAAGATTGAAGGCTAGGAATACAAATTCATAATGGTCGTGTTGAGTTCTAAACGTTGTTTTAGGAATATCTTCCTCCTTCACCCTGATCTTGTGGTATCCCGATTGCAAACCTATCTTGGAAAATACAGTAGCCCCTTTGACTTGGTGAAATAAATCATCTCTTATGGGAAAAGGATACTTATTCTTAATAGTCAACTTGTTTAGCTGTCTATAATCAATACATAATATTAGTGTACCATATTGTTTCTTGACAAACAAGACATGGGATGCCCACGGGGAAACACTCGGGTGAATATAACCCTTATCAAGAAGTTCTTGTAGCTGCATCTTTAACTCAGTTAGTTATGGGATGCTCATTTGGTATGGATTTTTTGAATCTAGAGAATCTCGTGGAATAATTATATGGTAAACTCTATGTCTCTCTTAGGGGATAATCCACGAATTTCTTCCAAAAATACATCAGCGTATTCATGAATTATAGGCAGAATTTCTAAGGTTGTTGATTTCTTTTTCGAATTGGTGTAACCCACTTGAACTACATATATCTGAAATCCTTTTCTAATACACTTTCTTAAATTGATATGTAGTAATTGGTTTTAGTTTTATGGGTTTCCTTACCCCTTGAATTTCTTTCCTGATACCTTCTTTATTAAGATACTTAATAGTTTTATCTTGATAGTTCTCTATGAACCATTGTCTTTCTAACCAATCCATTCTGATCAAGATATCATATGACCCATGAGGTGACACATTTAGATCTACATTTATTAATTGACCAACTATTTCAATAGGACAATCATTTACTCTAGTTGTCACCCTCCGTTTTTCCCCAATGGCCAGCTGCACCAACCAAGGATTTTTAAATTTACAGGTTTGTAAGTGACATGCATCAACAATTTTAGGACTAACATAACTTAAACTGACTCCTAGATCTATCAAAATGGATACAACATGATTATGCATCTTACCTTCAAACTCAATCATGGTAGGCTAGTATTCAGCTTGATGATAATCCAACATTGAGTTAATTTTAGGTACACTCCTATCTGCTTCACCAACTATGGAAGCCTCTTGAACATTGATAGTAGGTCCCATTCTGAGGCGATGAGGGCAGTTTTTGTAGTAATGGGGTTCTCCACATTCCCAACACTGCAAAGGAGGTTTTTGCGACTGGTTAAATTTTGTTTTACTTGAAGCATCTATTTGCTTAGATTCATTCTGAGCTTTGAATTTCTCCAAACTTTCACCAAGAAATTTGGTGTACTGATTTTTCTAGAAGTTTATGATATTCCCAGTTTTCATACCCTTCATGTTCTGACTATTTTTCTATAATTTCTTGCTAACCCAACTCTTGTTGTCCTCTCCCTTCTATTTCGTCAGCTGATAGAAAGTCCATGCTTCCCTAATGGCTTCGTCCATGGTTTTGGGATATTCAAATTCCAGACATGCCTTCATGAATGCTAGTAGACTACTCAAAAAGTGTTGTACCTTAGCCTTTTCCTCTCGAATATATGGTACATACCACAATAGGGAGGTGAATTTGGTCAAAAACGCATCCATAAAGAGTTGTCCGAGCCAAAGGTCATGGAATTCCTTTGCCTTATTATCGTAAAATATCTTAGTTAAATATTTTTCTTTAAAGTATTTTTGGAACTCTCCCCATGTCACTTCTTGTTCATCAACAATATGAGTAGCCTTAACTTCTTACCACCATAACATAACCTTCCTTTGTAGCTAATAAATGCCTAATCATGCCTTCAAGTCCTCATCATATTCATAGATTTGAAAGTATTTTCTGATATTAATCAATCATGCCTCAATTACCTCTTCTATTTCTCATCAAAAGTTGGGGGTTTAATTTTCTTGAACTCCCATTTTAACCCAGTCTTTTTTTTTTAATCCTTTCAATGATCTGACACATTATCAGATTCTTCCTAATTACCACCCTTATCCCTTCCCATCTGCTGAGTGTGACTTCCTTTTGGTGCATTTTCTCCTCTCTACCTTTGATCTTGATCCTTACCTTTGTTACCTAATATGGGTGTAGATTTTTGGTGGTTCTAACGATCAAAAATACTTTAACATTTTCTCCTGATATCACATTAATCTTTCATTATGTGATCGTAGACTAGCCATTTGTTCTCTTAATTTTTGAATAGTTTCCAACAACATGGTGCTGGGGTTTTGGTGACCCCCTCCTAATTGAAACCACATTTCTAGGTTAACACCTAAGATAGGTACAAACCTAAAGTCGAAAGATGGCCTTGTTGGCTGAGTGCTTCCCACACCATGCCTCATTGATCTTCCTCTTTCTCTGTGTGGTCACAACATACACATTTTGTTAATTGGTGGCCCAAATAAGCCCCAGTATTGTAACCTGAAGAATTTGATACCACTTGTAATAGCCATAAGCCCACAATTTTCACCTAAAATTAATAATAATAATAATAATAATAATTACTACACCCTCGCTATTTATTAATACATTTTATTAATATATGGGGCAGATTATGTACTATGGACCATGGTTAAATTACTACACATGTCATTACTAAAACTTCAACACTGAAATGCCAAATTTTTGTACTGTGGGATTGGACTACCATATGTAATTCCAATTTATGTTTTATTAATAGCCCTACTCTAGGGTTGGAGGCTTGAAAGGTAACCATTCAGAGTTTAATTATCCCGAACGACATCTGATTTTTCTAGAGTTTCTTCAATCACTAGTCTTGTCACAAGAGTACAGGATGACACCTGCTTCGATCTCCATCATTCAATCCTATGGTTTTCGATGAATGTTCCAGATTGTTTCCAAGCAGTTAAGGGTAACTGCCATGTCCTTCATCTGGAAGCCACATTCTCTCCTCTACTCCTTATGGATGTTTCTCTACAACTCCCTTAGTAGACCAGTATACCTGGTAATGATTCAAATCTAATATTTCCAATGATTGATACTATCATATTCATTGGGTTTCTCGATTGGGGATTCTTCAGTGCTACAGGGTTTTCAGCTATAGCGGTCACCGATTGCATGGTGAACTCGACTCCACTGTATTCTCCAAAGGTGATTTAGAGACTTCATCATTTTAGTTTCTTTTCACTCCAAGATCTAATTGGAGAGTTAAGGGTCTGATTTCAATTGTCTCTAGGGCATGAAGGCTTTCCTGAAACACATTTCACCTACATGTTTCAACCTACCTCTACCTTTAACCCTTTCTGTTTTAAAATAAGAATTCCCTTACGGTTTTGCATAGTCTTATAACATTTTTTACTTTGATTGCATGGCAGGTATAGAAGGGTTTGACCTCTTCTTTTCCTCCAACTATTTCTCTTACTGTTACGGCTCTAATATTGGATTACCACTTGTTCCATGTTTTTTACCCATAAATCCTCTTTCTTGTCCAAGGTTTCTTCTTACGTTATGGTCTAGGTTTTGAACCCGACCTCGTAAATGATACTTTTACCGGTTAAATAGTTTAATCTGTCCACCAGGATTATGGATTTGTTTTCTGAAAGAGATCTGATGACATTTTTGCGAGCTTGGCTCCGTTTCCAAAATTTTGTAATTAAGGGTTTTTTTCATAATTATGGGAATTCCCATTTTGAACGTCTATACATGATTTATAGCGCTGTAATTTATTTAACGATTTCTTCTTGTTTGGATTCCTGTAATGAAATATATATTACATGTCTTTACTTATTATTTTTATCCGAGTGACTGGATTATTGTTTGTTTTTTTTCAATTAAAATTAGTTCTTGATCCGTCATGCTTATGCAATTTGTTTTTTCATGCTTGAACCTAGTTCGCTTACTGGCCCTAGTAAATCGTTTAATTGTTGCATGGTTGTTTTATGTTCAACATTTTTAAGAATTTGTGCTTAATTTAATTTAAGCCTAGAGGCCAAAAGCTATGCTAGGCTCGATTTTATGAATTTCGTTACTTATATTTAATTTCCCTCGAGTATTATCATATTTAAGAGGAAGGAACTCTTCCTTGCAGGCTCATGGTTTGCATGCGATAACTAACCCTCTCCTAACCCTCTCCTTTGGTTTCACTGCTACCTCATCCGTAGTAATTACCAAAACCCTACATGATATGCACATTTTAATTTCTTTTATATCTACTTCCTAGAACATATTTCAATACAACACTTGTTGGTAAGAGTTAAGGAAACTATAATATTCATTGTTATCTTTTCTATTTATTTTGCACAAACTTATCTAATTCTCATTTACCAAATATCAGTTATTTAACTAATTCTATCTTCCATTCAAGGTTTTACAGTTTCCTGCTCGGTCAAGAATGCCTTCTTCCTGTACTAATCAGTACTAACCTCTGTCTCATTGAAATTTTTTAATTTATGATATAAATTATAAGAACATATATACTAGATATAAGAAAATGGTTCTTACTAAAGACAACAATACTTTCTATACCAATCATTATTACTCACAGGCATAACTCATGTTAGTTTCAAGTTAATCTATATGTGAACAACTCTTTACTTAAACAAAGTAGATTTATATACTAGTCATCACTACACATAGGAAGAACATACAAGATTTTCAATATCAAATATCAATACTTATCTATCTTTAGTAAACTATGGCAGAGAACTGGACTGAGATGGGACTCTGTGTCACAACTCTTACCATATGTTACAACTCTTACATAGTAAAAATAATTTTTTTTTTAATTACCACGGACCTAACTCTACCTACCTCCATTTAATATTTAACTCTAAATATTACTACAATGTATGAATGGTTGCACATATAAAATTGTTACGACCCGTTAGTCGATTCATGAATTAATATAGATATATATGTATTGAGACATTTCATGCAAATCCATATTGTCATTGGGCTGATATGGTGTCTTATCGTTTCGGCATTTACGCCGCCACCTGGCCCTGGAATTTAAGGCTAACTTCGCGGTTCCAGCGTTCATGCACTGTTAAGCTCTACTTGCTGTCCAGAGCTGATATAGCTCTCGGAGATGGAGCCACGGTAGTTGGGATATTAAATTCTTGCAGGTCGCCCGTAATCCCTCGGGATCACGCCATGAATTTGGACGCCCAGGATTTCACCTGGAAGATCGACGGTGGTAATGTTTTGGCCTGGAATAAAAGGAGTTTGGTCTAGGGTTTTTCGGCATTTTCGTGATGTCTGCAAGGCAGAGCCTATCGGCTCGGATCTCCTCTGATTATACCAAGGCCGCCTCAACTCGGCTCCTCCTTCACAGTGGTATGCCCACAGTTTCACTGCGTTGTGACCTACCTGGAAAGAGACCGTCGTTGCTATTCATCTACAGGAGATAACCCGGGGTTTTCTCATCTGATATTCGCCTGAAGGTAATGGCGATTCTTGTTTTAATTAAATTAGTATGTTTTATTTTCTTAAACCTACATTTATCAAACCCTAACGGCTGGTTAATATTGTAAAAGGTTCAGGATATGGAGCGCGAGGTATGCTGATGGAGGGTTCCCTGCACTTCCAGTCTTCTCTGCGCATTACAGGTAGGTCTCCTCGCCACGGTCTTCAGTTTCTTTTATGGGCTCACTGGCTGAATATGATTTTCTTTTTACCAGGAGTCTCATCGTGCTCTCTTTCGACTGGTCCGAGTTGTGAATTTCTTCAACAATAAGTCCCGGTCATGAAGGGTTTTATCCTTATTTTATTTACCTTGTCGCTTCTGGTAGTTGGGTTCAGGGTTTGATAACCTGACCCTTTCCAAACCCTCTCGGGTTTCAGAATCTGCAATGGACCAATTTTCATGTATGTTATCGGGCTTAGCCAGTCGGCTTACCCCCTTATAGCGTCTTTTATACAATGTTATGTATCATGCTCGGCTCCAGCCTTGTATTGGCTTGCACGGTTATTATTTGCTGTTCGAGTACTCTGTTCTATATAAATTTTAATATTTATTCCGGCTATGATCTGAGGTTTGCGCAGACTGAGGTTACTCGGTCGTCGGGTTAACTGTGATCTTAGGAGGTTCATACCCTGTCATAATAGCTACTGATTTGGTTGATTCATTCTCAGGACTGTACATCTGTTTTCTTTTCCGTTTCCTCAGAGATATATATATATTCCTGTATTTCAGGAAAGATGCATTTCTAATTTCGATTTATGGTTTTAGTTATGTTCCCGGTTATCATTTAAAATGTATCTCTAGCTTTTCGAAGTACTGGTTTTTTTTCTTTTCCGGCAGAATGCTTTCATCGGTTGATTCTTATTAAGGATTTAAGTTTATATCGATGTCGGCCCTGCCAGCAAACAATTCACGATATGGTATTGATGCATATATTGTTCTTCCATGGTTGAAGCAGAGTTTTCGTGAATAATTATTTGTTCAGCGTATAATACATGGTTTCTATTTGTATATGATTGCTTAACTTTTACCATGCGGTCACTGTCAACTACTTATGTTGGTCGACTCCGCTGATGTTATCAGGGTTAAATGTTGTAATGTTTTAACCGTTTCTTAAACCCTCGGTCTTATTTGTTAGCCAGAATACTCTGTTGTTTATGCTACATTTGACGGTTGTCTGTACTATGTATCTCACATTTGCTTTTCCAGGTATTGATGTCTGAAAGACTGTATTAACAGTCTAATTTAAACTATGCTAACATGATTGTAAAATATATCATATAAATTCTTCTCGGTTCATAATCAATAGAGCCCCGAACCTTATCTGTTTATTTCCTTTGTTTGTTATCTACGAGTTGGGCAAATTGTAGCATAACTAATGGTTTAATTCTTGAAGACCGTGTTATATTATCTGTTCAGCTTATGTTATTTGTTCATTTATAGGAACCAGAAATCCTACAGACTTGTACTAAAGTTTTCTTCCAGAATAATAAAGTTTTACTTTCCAGATAACTAATATTCTGGGAAACTGAATAACATTGCTTTCTTTCTTTTTTTTACAGATAATTAAATAACTTTCTTAACAAAAAGAAGATTTCTATAATAATAATGTAGTCATATTTCACTTACCTGTACCGCGTCCTCTTCAATTTTCTGCCTGAAACAAAGACTCATAAACAGCTTGTTAACCTCCCATCCACGAGATCAGTCGTATAGACTTGATTCTCTCCCCCAAGCTCACTTGCAGGCCTCTGCCTTCTGCAAGGTAATGCACACTATTCAGCTGTGCAGTATTGGGCACTACAGTGCTGGGACTATCTGGTCCTCACCAGACATAGTACCCTTTTCTTCTTGCTTCTGTCTCTGATCTTTTCCTGCCTGTTCCTTAACAGCCCAGGCTTCTTTTCTTCTTTTCCATTTCTATGGTAAGAAAAGTAGTTAGGGTTGCCCCTCTTTGCTGGCAACTGTTTCTTTTTAACTTAAGCAAGAGAAAGTAATAACTTTTCCTCACAAAGTTATTTTCCATATGACTTAATTCAACATTTTGAATAAATAACATTTAAATATTAATAAGTAATAATTTTCTGTCTCTACATTTACCTAACATGGTAATTTATAAAATTATTCATGTAACTGCTTAGTCATTACACTCTGCTAACCTCCCAACCTATGAGACTTGAAATTGCATCCAGGTCTCCGGCAAAGAACTGGAACTGAGATGGGACTCTGCTAACCTCCCAACCTATGAGACTTGAAATTGCATCCAGGTCTCCCCCTTAGCCTGTTAAGTTCCTAAAGTGAGTCACAACAACTACTTTTTTGAACCTCGAGATTCCTAGTCCAGTTCAAAATATTTCTTAGGCATTTCCACTTGAAACCACCAGCTCAAGAAGAACCCTCCGTAGTATCACTGTTGCATTTTAACAACATCTTTTCACAGACATATTTTTCTCTTTTCCGTCTTTCCTTTTGTTACACATTCCCTTTTTCCAAACAAAAGATTTCCTTTTGATCTTTCTGGGAAAAGGTGTCTAATAACTTTGGAATCTTAAGAAATTCTTTAGAGTCTTTCCCTTATCCCTTTTCTCTGAACAAGCATAACTATCTCTTTTTCTTTAACACACAATAAACTAATAATCAATACATTTTTTACTTGTAAGTTGTTGAACACAAGTTAAAAAAAATGTAATTAACAACTATTTACATAGATATAAGTGTCAGATATTTTCTCATTTTCATAAAAAAAAAAAATTATCTTTTATCTTTTCAATTTTCATTAAAATTTTAAATTATTTATTTATGCTTCTCAAAACCATTTCAATGATCTTTCAAACATTTAAAATTTTATTTAATCATTACAATAAAAGATATTAAAAATAAGTTTAAATTAATTATTCATGATATAATAAGTATATATTTCTGTCCTTTTGAAAACCGGCATCCTATGCGTCAACCAAGCCTTCTTTGCACCCTAGTTTGCAACTTAGTCTAAAATGAAAAAATGAAACCATTGGTGGCATGTGTTACGAGCAAAAATGTTCATCAACATTATATCCATTAAAATTACCGTAAACATTACATTCATCATAAATTTAGATCTTAGAATTATAATTTTGTAAAATTCAACAAAAGATTGGATTACCAAATTTTCTTTGAAATCAATTAAAAAAAAGTAATAGAAAATATAAAATAGATTTTGTTGAAATTTTCATGAGTAATGTGTCTGCCCTTTTATTCTAGTTTTAGTTGATGATTTTTTAAATTGCTAGGTTGCTCTATC
>APFE030330629.1:0-125031 GCA_000404065.3 Pinus taeda
TAGGAGCTGTTTCAACCAATTCTAAACTAAGCACTACAATCTAGGCAGTCAAAACAACTTGCCTCTATAAGCTAGGAAACCAATTCATTCATTACATTTTTGCTATTTTATGAATGAATCATCTAGAATAGGTAAATAAGTGTCATAACAAAATAAATCTCCAAAAATTACATCAAGGAGGGTGAAAAATCCCATCACAATTCAAAACAGGTGAAACTGGCTTGATTCGCTGAGCTGAGGAGGAAAACTGTGCCAAAAAACCATGTGCGTCGTGTGCCTTAGCCCTGTGCGCCGCGCGCCTTCCCACCTAATTTTGGGGCACTTCCTGGCATCCAAATTGAGCTTAGGTTGGCTTTTTGGAAAGCCCTGGATGTCTACTTTCCAACCCAAGTGGAATTTTCCAATTTGGTCTCCATTAGACCCTCCAAGAGTGGATTCTCCCAAAAGTACTTCCTGCTGATGCAAAAAGTGGCAGAAAGGTGATTTTCATGATGTTTTTTGAGCTTTTGATCACCCAAAACTTGATGAAATGCCTTGGAAATTCCTGAGCATGTGTATTTCATCATGAAAAATCCAAAAATGTAAGCCACCTGTGATTTGGACTTCCCCATCTTATGGGTCGCGTGCTGAGCGCGACGCATAGAGCCCAAAAACCTATTTCGCAAGCCAAAAATTTTGAAACGACAAAATTTTCTCCAAATTTGCCCAAAATTGGAGTGAAGACTCTCCATCATGTATCATGCTCAACTAATGAAGCCTCAGTCAAAACTCGAAGCGGATCAGGCCTTTTGCGTTGTTTTTGTGCTTTGCTCAAACACCTTTTGAGGATATTCATTCTCGCTTTGCAAACATGCATGCGAGCCCAATAGTGAGTCTTCATGTGGAGAAGCATGTCCTTGTCCCTGTTTTCTTTAGCTAACAACTTTTCCAAATGAGTATTCACCTGGATGAGCATTGATTCCCGATCAATAGGTGTGAAATCACCGGGTATCCTACGAGCCAATTCCCAGTCTTCCCGAATCTTGCACAGCTCATAAAGTTCATGCTCCTCTTCCAACTATCTGTTGTGCTACTCTAAGTAGTTGATCACCCATTTAGACATCTACAATTTCTTTTGCAGTTTCTCATTCTCGGCCCTTTGCTCTCGGATAATCTCCTTGAGCTTTGAGTTGGGCGAACTAGCATCAACATCAATGACACCGATATCCTGAACTCCTGAAGGACCCTCATCAACCATGGGTCTCTTGCCCCTATCCTGAATCTATACCTGTGCTAAAGATGGAAGCGAGACCCATTCCACATGATGTGGAGATAATACTCGCTCTGCTGATGATGTCAATGAGACCCCTTCCACCCCGGGTGGAGATAGTACTCGTCGTGCAGCGGAAAATAAGGCCCTGGGGCCTTTCTGATATGTCACATATACTGGAGCATCAACATGCTCGGTCTCATGAATGTCAAACTACTGTGAAGGCCCTCCCTCATCATGAACGATCTCTAGAGGAGACTGTAGCGCGGAAAAGAAATCACGGGAGATGAAATCCTCCCAAGGAATACCCTGTTGTGCCGACTGATGCATCACTATGATTTTGATCAATGCATAGTGATATATGCTCCTGTGCTAATGTGTCGGGGTCTTCCTCTGTACTAAAGGTACCATCCTCTCTATGTTTCGGCACATGAAAAACAGAATGCTCATCATACGTACCCATGTGAAATGCATCAACAAACATACATGGTACGCATAGAGATGTGAGAATCTGCCCTCATAGCTGAAATACCGAATGATGAGTTTAATCAATGGTGCAAACTCATCTTTCAGATATTTGAAAGGAAAGGCTGTGCTCAAGTGTCTGATATATGTGAGCTTGACATATGGCTCATAATAGTACCTGTCCAACATCTGGCAGTTACTCCATTCCTCCCCCACATTTGGTATCCCAGTGGCCTGAGCAATAGTGTCAGGTGACAAAGTGAAATCCACTCCGGCAAGGTTTACATGACCATCTTGTAAGTTGAGGACAAATAGACAGACCAGTTCCCGATGATGCTGAGTTTGTGAGATCATCTCACAATATTGGTAACATGTTTGGCGCCGTAAACAATCCATTGCAAGCGGGCAAGCTTGCAATTGAGCCAAAGAGGTAGGCTCCTCCCTAAAATGTTGTCCACTCTTGCCACCTTTGTGATACCTCTGTGGCACATTAGGCACATTGACCTCCGGTGTAGATTCACTATCATAATCCTACTCATATATTGACTCGGTCTCTGACATGTTCTTTAACAACAAGGTGGTTGTTAGATATATATATATATATATATATATATATATATATATATATATATATTATATATGCTGATATACATTGTGGACAAAATGACTGTAGACCTTTAGACCTTTTCTCAAATGCTATGACCAAGGGGACACAAATGACGAGGGAATTGTTAGGACAAGGGAAGCATTAGGGAAAGGGGAAAAAATGAAAACATTAGGAAAATGGGAAAATGGTAAAGAGAAGGGAAAGGGCATGGAAATTTTTTAGGGTTTTGAAATAAGGTAGGGATGATATTGTCGTAGTAGAAGGGAGAGTTTAGGATTTTGAGAGAGGAAGATGTAGGGTTTGATGAGGAATAATTGGGAAAAATATAGGAAATGGGAAATAAAGGAAAAAGAAGCCTTGGAAACATGTATTTTGAGAACCTTACAGCAAACTTGGTACTTTAAAATCCTTACAACAAATTAGTAGAGAAAGAGGGTTTTTTTTACACATTCGGTTTTCATGACAAATATATCATATTTTTTTTATATAAACCATCAAAAAGAAAAATAAAGCCATGAGTGTAGGCCTACCTACAAATTGATGCGCGAGGAGAGGGTTTTTGAGTGTTTTTAAGGCAATTCTGGGCATGAACCTGAATGCGCCGCGCGCCTAACCCAACGTGCCACGCACTCTGGATGCGCCGCGCACATTCAAATTTGCACTGGAAATGTTTGTCTGATGCGCCACGCGCCACTGATGCGCCGCGCGCCAACCCTGATGCATCGCGTGCCCTGGAGCTGACCCAAAATGCTCACAAACTTGCCACGAACTTGCAAAATCGCCTTTGAATGATGCTCTTAGCTCTCAAAATGTGGAATGGGTTGCAAATGAGGAGGAATGACTTGATATAGCATCCATTTTAATTTTTTCTCAATGAAAACCCATTTTTCTTATGTTTGGTTGTTGAGACTTTTTCAAAATTAATAGGCTCTGGCCTTTTTGGTTTCCTTCATAAAATAGGTTGAAATGATGATTTTCTCTGATAAGTTTTTGCAGGGATAGCTCTGATATGCTTCAGCAAAGGAGACCAGGGTTGCACTTGAACAATTGAGGAACTGAAAATTTTGACAATTTTTTACAAAAATGAGGTGGCGACTTGTCTTCAAAACAGAGTTTTGAAGACAAGTTCTTATTCAACTGTACAATGGTGAGAATTATTGAAGTGATGATCTATCAAAGACATCCCTCTGGCCTGCTGGTCTTCTAATACTTTTCAAGACTAAATTGACACAAACCCTAGACCTAGACCTAAAAATTTAAAATATGACTATAAATGACTTGTGAAGCTTTATGACTTAACCTGAACCAGCAATGATATGCATGAGGGGAATGAATGACACAGACCACTCCATCAGAGTTATGGCATACCTAACGAAATGCAACTGATGAAAACTGGTGGGACACCTAAAACATGAAATGCAAAAAAAGAGCTTTGATCTCTGATGGAGGGATAACTAGACCGACTCTAACACCACCCACCTATCCCATTTGGACCCCCACAACTGTCTCTTTCAGTTTTTTAGTTTCCGTAATTATAGCACAATTTACTATTTTTAGCAGTTTTTTTTCGGGTCCTAAACTTTCAGAGCCATTTTGAGGCCCTAAACGACGTTTTTTTTGGAAATATGGGGGAAACATGGGTCCATGGATTGATGTTGCCCTTCCCAAAGTGGTAGTTCTCGGATAGATATTTCTAACGAGCTATCATACACGTCAAATGGAGATCGTATGCCAAAGTTACGACCCCGGGAAATTGATGTACCAATTTACCCAAAACGGGGCCCACAAATTGGCGTTTCATCTTCTAGGGTTAGGTTTTGGAATGTGAAGGGTTTTCCATTGTTTCTCAACAATAAATAGGCCTTCGAGCCTCATTGTAATATAGTTCAGAACAGTTCAGAGGCATGTAGCCGCACATATCTTCTCAGAGATAAGCTACCATCACCCTAGCTGGGTTATTTCCAATTCTGGTTGTAAGCATATTTCAGTATTTTCCGTTAATGAAATGAAGTATTATTTCCGCTGCATCTTTGTGTATATGGTTATCTCTGTAATTTGTTGTGTTCTTGTTTAAATCCGGATCACTACAACAATGGAGGAATTAGAAGATGAAGAACCACAAACCTCAGGTGTGAGAAAATCAATTTGAGAAAGAAGGTGGCGAGAAAGGTATAGTCCATTTGATTTTCATTCAAATTTTGCTTTATCTATTACTGATGATGATCCAAAAAATGTGAAGGAAGCAGTAGATTCAGAGGATGGCAAACTCTGGAAAGAGGCCATGGTTGATGAAATGGCATCTTTGCGCAAAAATGAGGCATGGGATCTGGTGGAGTTGATGGCTAGGAGGAAACCCATTGGAAGCAAATGGATGTTCAAGAAGAAGAAAAATGCAGAAGGAAAGGTGGAGAAATACAAAGCTCTGTTGGTAGCAAAAGGTTATTCCCGGGTGCTAGGAATTGATTTTGGTGATATTTTTTCTCCTCTTGTCAAGGTGGCTTCTATTAGATTACTTTTATCTGTTGTTAATGCTTTTGATTTTGAGGTAGAATAGATGGATGTGAAGACAACATTTCTTCATGGGGCTCTAGAAGAGGAGATCTACATGAAGCAACCTGAAGGCTTTGCGGTGAAGGGCAAGAAAGAACTGGTATGCAAGTTAAAGAAGTCTCTATATGGGTTAAAATAGTCACCAAGGATGTGGTATTAGAAATTTGATACATTTATACAAGGAATTGGCCTCACTAAAAGCAAATCAGATCACTGTGTGTATTTTAAATTAATTCGTGACCATGTTATTTATCTCGTCTTGTATGTGGATGATATGTTGCTGGTTGGAAATGACAAGAAATTATCCAGGATTTGAAGACCCATTTGTCCTCCAAATTCGACATGAAATATATTGGTGCTGCAAACTATATCTTGGGCATGGAAATTAAGAGAGATTAGACAAAGAGGAAACTTTGGTTAAACCAGAGGATGTATGTCGAGACGATATTGCAGAGGTTTAATATGCAGGATAGTAAATCAGTGAAGTTTCCTATTCCTATAGGTGTAAATTTATCTGCTAAATAGTGTCCCAAGACATAAGAAGAGGAAGAGGACATGTCTCGTGTTCCATAAGCAAGTGTAGTCGGTAGCCTGATGTATGCAATGGTCTGTACTAGATCACACATTGCACATGCAGTGGGGGCATTGAGCAGGTTTATGTCAAAACCAGGGAAGGAGCATTGGACAATAGTGAAGTGGGTTTTGAGGTATTTATGTGGCACTAGTGATTATGGTTTGTGCTACTAAGGAAGACTAGGATTGGACAGAGTGTTGGATATTCGTGGCTTTGTTGATACAGACTGGGCTAGATCTGGATCAGAGAATATCTACAAGTCGATATCTGTTTAACCTATTTGGAGGTGCAGTCAATTGGATGAGTAAGAAACAATATGTAGTGGCACTGTCAACTACAAAGGCAAAATACATGGCAACCACTCATGCAAGCAAGGAAGTAGTTTGGTTGCAGAGATTGTGTTCAAGTATGGGGTTAGTACAGGGAGTTATAATGATAATGATGGCCAAAGTGCAATTTTCTTAGCAAAGAACCTTGCATATCATTCAAAGACAAAGCACATTGAGGTTCAGTATCACTTTCTGAGGGATATGATAGAAGACAAAGAGGTGTTGCTAGTAAAGGTGGACCCTTTGAAAAATACTGCAAATGCATTAACAAAATCTGTGAACTTTGAGAAGTTCTTTTGGTGTAGAGAAACAATGGGCATTGTAGGGCTGGATAAATGACTAAGCTCTCTTATGGTCCCCTATGGAAAGAAAACAACAAGTGGGAGAATGTTGGTTTGTGTTATATTCTTTCCACGACTAGCCCACATAGTTAACTGGGGGGTTAGAGGGTAGGCAGAGCCCCCCCTTGATTATGTCGATTATGTAGCAGGGGGGTCACAGGGGGTTTGAGGGGTGCAGATTTTCGGTCCATGACATTGGATGCTTCGACATGTATAAATATGTATTATAACATTAAAAGGAACATAATGAAAAATCAAGGTGGTAGTCCCAGTTTTGGGATGCACGGGAAACCTTTGAGTATATGTGTTTTATGTGTTGTGCTCTCACATTTTTTATTTTCTGTGTTTTAGAATTCATATGCAGGTAATTTTTGAACGGGGTTAAAACCTACAATAATCACAGGCATTTCATCCTGATTTAAGCACTATCTATTTATAAATATACCCAGGATTAACTTGATATATGAGATCTACAATAATTTCTAAAATAAATTGGTAATAAAGATCATTCAATTGTGATTATAAGTGAATCTGTTTTAACAATAATCATTTCGTATAAAAAGTTAGCCAAAAAAATTATGAAATATATATCGCATAAGGAATTATTCATATATTCAACATAAAATAAAGATCATCATCATATAGAAGTGCAATGATGGTAATCAAGATTCAGAATTTCATACATAAACAATTTGAGAAGAATTCATTGCTTAATATATAAGTAAAATGGATTACAAGATAAAAGTGCCATTTATAATACATCCTACTCATGTGTTTTAGCAATATTGATCTATCTTCAGTCCATTAAACACTGTCTAAGAGTACAAAAGTGAAATTTCAGTGGAGGATACTAAATCAGATAAAAATAAATCTTGTTCCATAAGTTTCACTAGAAGTTCCTCAAAGGGATAGAAGTGCATGTTTTGAAGAGAGAATTCTAGACCCCTCCCTAAATGCATGAAAGGGGTTTCAATACTAAAACTATAAAACTAAAAATAGATTATTACAAAATTAGTTGAGGATTTTTAAACGACTTGCCTCAATTTGTGCAAAAATAAAATCAAAATGGAAATAAACAAGGTGACTAAATATCTTTCATTTGATCCTTCAGATCGCAAATATCCATCATGGGCTTCAGCTGTGGTGGTTGGCTGACTTCAGCTTTCAACTATCCAACGAATACAACATCAGTCAGTGCTGGTTCCATTTTCTCGGTAGAAGTGGTTAGGCATTGTAGGGTCATCCATTGGTAGTGAGGCTTGACCAAATGTTGCCAATATGCCTCCTAGTCTAACCTGGTCATTTGCCTTATCACTTCTGCTTTTTCTGCCACTGCTTGTTTCCATTGTTGTTCAAGCTATTTGAAATTAGGAAGGAAACCTGAAATGGATTCTACCATAATATTGGCACTATGCAAATTTTCATTGATATTTTCTATGACACTATTTGTTGCTGTCGCGACATCTGTTGTTGTCTTTTCTGCTTCTTTAAGTTGAGAATCCTAGCTTGCAAATAGAATTTCTTAATGCGATTCTTTTAGCTTGGGTAGGTCAGCCTTTCTCCCATCTTCTGTATTTTTCCAGGCGATGAAATTAGAGACATTATTAAATATCTCATCATATTCAAGTCTCATCTCTACCACTTGGCTTGTTAATTTATCACTTGTTTTGCAATAAGATTTCCACTGTGAAATCTTTTGGTAGAGTAATTGTTTTTGGTGCATCAACTGGGAGTTAATATCGAGTGCTTCGATAATAAAGTGATCAATTTTTAGATCGTCTTTATGTAGATAAGTTATTGCCTACATCTGTGCTTCCTTCTCGGCTAAGTTGGTTTGTTGTTCTATTTGCATCTGTTCAAATACCTGTTGAATCCTGGCCAACTATATCTCTGCCTGCTAGTCGGACTTTACTTGCTGTAATTATTGCTCAAGCGACATTATTTTATTTTATTTTTCTCTAAGCAACATTTGGATTTCTGTTGCTTTGTCCATGGTCGTTGTAGCATAAGCACCTACAAACTGTGAGAGTCTAGTAAGGTTGGCGGATGGGTCAATGGGTGAATCTTTCCATAGAACATCCATTGGTTCATTTTTAGGGGTAATAGCAGCTATAGAGACCAATTTCCTTTTACTTCTTTGTCTTTTTACCACGGCCTTATGATATTGGCTATGGAATACATGCAGAGGGGGGAATTTCTTTAATTTTCAAAATTATTTTGGAAGTGGGGGTAACAGGGATGTGGTCTACCTCTCGTGTATTTGAAGTCTCTTCCACTATAATCTCCAGAGCTATTTTCTGTTGTGGAGTTTGCAATTGTTTACTTTATGGGGCCTGACCCAAGTTAAAAAATGTTTAGCCAAACAAATCCCAACACCACTGGCCCTTTTGGCAACAGTTCACAGAGCATGGACTAAGGTCTCACCCCCAAGTAGTATGGGAGGCTTCTAGAACTAGGTTTTTGCACCCTGGAGATGTCTTGATGAGGTCTGGAAGGTTCATGGATCGATCCCTTGTGCTGCGCTACTTTTGCACAGCCGTCTATTCATAGAAACTACCTTCACGTGCCTTGAAGGATGAGCACAAATGCTCTTTACCCTTTTAGTGCTTAGTATTATTATAGATCTTTAATTAATTTAAGTAGGCACAATGCTTTCAGTTACCAATTAACATAAACAAATATGTGCACAATTATAATGGTAAACAAATGCATAAATAGAATAGAGAAACATACATGCGATATTCCAAAAGCAACTTATCTTTATTAATGCTTTTTCTAGTTACAATCCACTTCCTACCCTGCGCACACTGCTACAGGGGTCTGATCACAGAGCTACGGACTCTAGTAGGCCTCTGCGCACACAACTGTAGAGCCTCTTCTACTACTACAACCCACGCCTTAGACTTACAAACTTCAATCCAATACTACTTTTAGAAACCCATACACCTCTGATCTCTACCAAAATCTCCCTTATACACTTAGAACCTCACTCTATTTATACATACCCATGGTCCACGGACCATGGGTAGGCCGGCACATTCTAGATTAAATTACAATATTTTAGGGAAAACTACCCTTTGACTTGACCCTTTACAAATTTGTGCTCTGCACACTTCGTGGAGCTTTTACAATACCAATACCCCAAAAATATGGCCTTTAAGCCCCAAAATGGTTACACGGGGGATCCGCTACCTAATGTTAGTGTCGGTATCTTCATCCCTCCGTTAGAGATCAAGATATCTTGTTGCATTGCATATTAGTGTCTCGCTCAGTTAGTTGCATTCCATTAGGAACATGGATCATCTTACGGAAGTGGCTTGTTGTAAATTTTCCCTCATGTCCTTTACCTTTTGGCCCATTTCCATTCATCAAGATCATCTGCAAGCACTTTTTGTCTTTAATATTGCAAGAGTCATTTCTAGTGTTTCAGTTTCATTAGGTCTAGGGTTTCATCAAAAAGGTTTTCGAAATGTCCAATAACAATCAGCAGGTGCATGAGGAGGTTGAATAAAGTTCCAGTACCAATAAATTTCATAATTAATTGCTTAGAAACATATTTTTCCTCAAAACCGTGTTTTGAGGAAAAAAAGAGTATTTTAGGTTTTTGTTGTATAAATTCATGTAATTTTAGTTATCTTGTATGTAAATCATTTCAGTGGCAACCCTGGTCACCTTTCCAAGCTATAGTAGCTCCATCCCCTGCGAGGAAAACAAAAAAAATCAAGTCATTCAGTTCATCAAAGGCACAAATAAAGTAAATTGCCCAAAAAACAGAGTTGAAAAAGTAAGTCACATTGCAATCATTATAAAAGTGGGTTTTATGAAGGAAAAATCAAAAGCTCTTGTATATAAATCATTTTTTACAATTTAAAAGCTCATTGGCATTCCAAGAAGAAATATTGAGCAAAGTGAAAGTTGTGTTGGAGAAAGGAAGCAAAATCGCAGCAGAGGCTCTCAGTTTTGGAGGCACAGCACACTAGGTGAGAGGCGCAGTGCATACAAGTGGTGCGGTGCATTGGTCGGTCCCCCACAATGTTAATTTTATACTAGCGTGACGCATACAGGAGGCGCTACACATTGGGTTTGTGACGCAGCGCATAGAGCTGCCAAGCCCGATTTCATCCTAAACTCTCTCAAATTGCCAAAATTGCTCAAATCTTCTAGTGTTCAAGTAAGTCAAGCTCTTTTCCTTGCAAGTGAAAGAGTTTTCTTAAAAATTTATGGTGGTTTAGTGTGAAAATTTTCAAACCCTACTTCCTTGCAATTTCTCAAAAACCCAATTGCCCAGGGTTTGCATTTGTGATTGTGCTACCAAATCCACTCCATGATTCCCTTACTCTTTGATTCCTCCATTTATTTTCCCAGTTCATCCACTCATTCCCTAACTCTCATATTCCTAAAAAACAAATCATTCACCCCTATCCCCAATGCCCATTTTCCCAAATCCTAACTACAAAATCCCCAAACCCTAATTTTTGTCCCTAAGCTTACATATTATTCCCTAATCCCCTATTTCCCAAAAACAAAAAAAATTGTCATAACGTCCCAAAACCCCTCATACCCTCTCCCTCTATAGTCCCTGATACATTCTCACCCTTGGTGGCTGAAAACTAAAAACACCATAAAAATCTTCTTCATACTCATCAAGAAAACTCACACACTAGGAAAAATCGAGTCTAATCCTTCCTATGACCGAGATGAAGAGACACACAGTGACTCTCCTATAGAAATACATGCGCCAAGGATACCTCACAAGGATGGCAAACATATAGGAGAGGAGCCTAGTTCACTTGCCGGGCTGCAAGCCTACCCCTTGCTATCACATGCTTCCAATGCCAATCCTATTATCAGTTCTATGAGATGGTTGCTAGAGTCCAATATCATCACGAGTTGGCCCGGTTGTTTGTGCTTCATCTACATAATGGCCAAACCACTCTAGCTGGTGTGACATTCACCTTAACACTGGAGTCTATTTCTTTAGCAACCAACATTCCTAATATCGAAGAGCAGTGGAATAAAAGGTAGCAAATTGACAGGGAACATTATGAGCCATACATCAAGCCCAGTTATCTGAGACAACTTAGCAGAGTTTTTCCCTTTCGATACCTGAAAGACTCATATGCTCCCTTGATGAAACTCATAATGAAGTATTTCAGCTATGAGGGCCAGTTTTCTCGCCTTTATGCCCATCATATTAGATTATTGATGCACTTTACCAGGATGACAATGATGAATATCCCCTACTTCATGTGCCAAAATATTGAGAAGATGACCACCCTAGTACAACATAAGACTCCTCAATAGCAGTTTCACAATATATATCATTTTGCTGTCATTAAAATTTTGGTCATGCATCAGCTTGGTTTGCAAGGCATCTCATGGGAGGATTTCATTTCTCATGAGTTCTTCACAGCTCCTCAGGGACCTCCACATCAGCAAGAGGCTCATGAGACACAGACCGCTAGTGTGTCGGTGTTTGTCACCTATCAAAAGGGAACTAGACAATTCTTTGCATCACCAAAGTGAATATTATCTCCACCTAGGGTGGAAGGGGTCTCACTTCCTTCATCAGCACAACAGGTTTAGGACAAGGGCAAGAGGCCATTACATGATGAGGGGCCTTTAGGTGAGCAGGAGACTGATTTCATTCTCATTAAGGATGATGACACTGATTTGGGCCCACAAAGCTCAAAGCTCAAGGAGGTCATCCAAGAGAAATAGGTGGACATCAATGCTTTATCCCTCAACTTAGAAAGAGCTAAGTGGATAATAAAGTACCTAGAGCAAAGAAACAAGTAGCTAGAGGACCAAAAAACCATTATGGAGTTGCAAATCATACGAGAAAACCGCCAAGCTGCCAAGAAGAGGAAAGTGAAGCTCACATCACTTGAGCAAGAAATCAATAACGATCGAGAATCATGGCTTGAGAGAGTGAACATCCACTTAGAAAGGTTTCTAGAGAAGGCTAACAGGGAGAAAGCAATGTTGAGGCATATGGCCTACCATTACATGGTAAGGAATAAAAGTTGCAAGGCAAGAATCAGAATCTTGAAAGCAAAGTTGAAGAGGGCATCAAGGAGGTGAAAGGAGCAAGATAGACTTCAAATATTGGTTGAGGCTTCCTTGGCCCAACATAGTGCCTAATGGACAACACTCAGCCTAAATTTCAAAAAAATTGGGACACTTTTTGCATCTTTGGAATTTTTCAGGCCAAAACATAGGTTTTTTTACCCAATGCGCCGTGCCACCTGGTGATTGATTTTGATGAAGGTCTCCAAATGAAGAAATATCAGCATTTTTGGATTTTTCTGTTAAAAATATATATGCCTACCAATGGCCAAGAAATTTTGACAAGTCTTGAGCCCCCAGAAAGGTCAAAAACACCCTAAAAATGACCTCTCTGCCCCTATTTGGACACACAAGAAGCAGTGTTTGGAAAACTCAGTTTTGGAGCGGAAAATGGAGGCCAAATTCAAAAATTCCACTTGTAATGGAAAATAGACAGGTAGAACTTTCCAACAAGCACACTTGGAGCAGATTTGAACACAAGAAAAGCCTCCAAAGGTGGCTGCAAATAGGCACTATGCATAGGGAAATCAACGCGGCGCATTGGGGAAATTTTGCTCAGTTTGACCAAGTATACTCTGTTTTTCACCTAGTTGCTTGACAGTTTGAATTTTCTCCTTCTTAATGTCAAACTTATGATGTAATTTAATGTAAATTGATGGATCTAGATGTAATTATCTTAAATTTTCACTCATGGAGGTAGATTCATCTATCAAAAAGTAGTTTTCAACTAAATGAATCAGTTCCCTAGTTTCTAGAGGCAAGCTGTTCCACTGCCTAATTTTTCGTTCTAAGTTTAGAATTAGTTGGAACAGCTCCTAAACTTATGAGCTCAACCCCTAGAGGCTAGGATGAGTTATGGTTTGTCTATATCTTGTGATTTTTTAGTCATTAGCATGGTTGGACTTTTGAGAAATCTTGGAGCTTCATTGCATTCACATATCAACAGTTTTGGCTAAGGAATAGAGACTAGGGTTTGCAACACTCTTTGGGATTCATGTGGAATTTTGTTTTGGTATAGTGCTTTCTTCTATAATTGTGAGTTTCACTTATGTTTTATGTATGCCATTGTCTATCTTGTTTCTTCTTAACTAAAACAAACAAGGATATAGGTAGAATCCATTGGAATTGCAGTGTTCTACCTAGGGTTTGCTTAGTTCTTGATGTTTTCAACTGTTTGAAGAGGATACCTAAGGTTTTCCTGCCCTCTTCAAACCCTCACCTATCTAATCTCCCCATCTCATTCAAATTGAAGTACCAAATCAGTTTCCTACCTTGCCTCATAGAGATCTCTACAAAACTGAGCCTCATTCCCCAGACCTAAATCTTCCTTTCCATCTGAGCCAACAAAAACATCATTAAATTCAATAAAACTCTTTTTCACACATACCTAGCCTAAGATCAGCCATCATATCAGTCATCTCAAGCCTTTATTTATCATACTTTGCCGAGATTGACAGGAGAGAGCCCTCTCCCGACCTAGTAAGGCTAGCTACCAGGTTAAGCGTGGTTTGATGTTACCCTAGATCTTACCTTTCTTAGCCTAAGGTAGATTTAGGCCCTAACACCCAATAGGCCCCCAACGCAATCATTGTGACTTGTCCCGAGGCACTCGTCGGTGCAGTGAGACGCGTTTCCAAGGCTTCGTGGTCCACCATCCCTATGAGTGATGCACTACTCTTCATTGCTCCATCCTTGCCTTCTGCAACACTTATTCAAGCTCCTACTCCATTGCCCCTGCTAATTTGTGTAGCTGATGATGCTCATTCTACTCTGCTCGGTTAACACGAAGAAGCCTCCCATAGGATTTTAGCTCTAGCTGGGATGCCAAATTCGTGAACTCCTTGTGCAAGAGTGGCAAGCCTGTAATCTCTGGTCCCGTATACTCAATGTCTACTCAAGCTTTTGTTGAATTTTTGTGAGAGAGGTGTTGCTGTCTTCGAGGTCCAAATCTTCAAGTTTCATCAAGGGAACATGGCCTAGGGATGCAATTTTCAATGGGATTTTGTCTTTTATCCCAAGATTCACCATCTCACCCTTCTTTTTAATAGATCGCTTACTAGACGATAGGTTTCGCAGTGACATCCAGACTAGTCCTGCTATTAGTCTAGGATTTTGTGGTATATCTCCCACCACTAGTGTTGGGCTCGGCATGACAACCTTGGCTATCGGCATTACACTGTCTCGAGGTTTTTGCACTTCTTTTGGCAATGTTGAAACCACTGGGTGTATTCTCGAAGCATAGAAGTTGGACGGGT
Organism: Pinus taeda; assembly: GCA_000404065.3. Classification (NCBI taxonomy): domain Eukaryota; kingdom Viridiplantae; phylum Streptophyta; class Pinopsida; order Pinales; family Pinaceae; genus Pinus; species Pinus taeda. Next base: position 14,440 of record APFE030330629.1, read on the forward strand.
CCATATTTATCAGATAGCTCAATAACTCAGGTCTCACAATGCCATGGGTTGTTCAGTAGATGACTAATTGTGATTTATAGGTCAGCCAATATTCAAATTCGACCGTTCCCTCCTTTCCTGTTTCATTAATGCGATGCTCACGGGAGATCGTTTCAAATCCATTTATGACTCCATGTCTTAAATGCTCACCGTCAACTCCTCCTTGTCTCTAATTGACCATCTTGTCATAAACAATGACCTCAACAATCACTGTCCTGCCTTTCTGCATAGCAGCACAACCCATTATATGCAACCGCGATTCCTACGCTAAACGCGCCTTACGCAGGAAACTTGTTTCCATGCAGCTTTCCTGTAGACTCGTTTATAGTCCTGTGCCTTCTTTCAACTACTTGGAGTGCTGAGACTGTACTTTGGTTGGTTAGTCATTCACCTAGCCCACTTGTGTAGAGCTTCAGGCGACTGCCATTTACTCTTCCTAGGAAGGGCTCTCCATTGAGCTTACCGAGCTAGATCGCACCTCCATCTATGACCTCTTTGACTACATATGGTCCTAGCCAATGCATTTGGAGTTTTCCATGGAATTCCTTAAACTTGGTGTCATACAGTAATACTAAATCATTTAATTTGAACATGCACAACTTGATATGGAAATCGTGCCAAGCTTTTTCGAGCTGTTTCTATACATGTTGATGGAATCCTGCTAGAAACCATTCTTCTGCTAGTTCTTCTAGTTGTGCGAGCCTCTCTTCCATGGCTTCGCAGTCTACCACGTTGGTCATCACTGCTATCCGCAAACTAGGTACAATGTACTCCATTAGCATGATGGCTTCCGTGCCGTAGACTAACCTGAACGATGTTTGTCCTGTCAATTTATTGCATGTGGTTTTGTATGCCCATAGAATGGCAGGTATGTGTAAATCCCAATCGGTTTGTTGTGTGTTACATACTTTGGTCAATGCAGTCTCTAGAATCTTGTTGAATGCTTCGGCAGTCCCATTCACCTGTGGATGGTATGACGTGCTTTGCTGATGATACACTTGGAATTCCTTAGTAAGTGCGCTGATAGTTTCATTTAAGAAGTGTGTTCCACGGTCACTGATTAAAATTTTTGGGGAGCCAAACTATGTCAAGACATTTTCAAATAAAAATTTTACAGCTGTAGTAGCCATGCAGTACTTAACTGGTTTTGCTTCCACCCATCGCGTCAAATAATCTGTCGCAGTAATGATGTAGCGCACACCCGTCTTCCCTTGAGGTGTGATAGGACCCACAAAGTCTATCACCCATTTTTCGAATGGATGCAGTTTCATCTATGGATTGAGTGGCATCTCATCCCTTTGCGATGGTTTCCCAGTCCGTTGACATATCTCACAGGCCTGACAGTACGCTTTCGAGTCTTGATGTAGGGTTGGCCAACATAGTCCAACGCGGAGAATCTTCTGTGTTATTGCTCATCCCACATAATGTCCTCCTGCAGCCCCCCCCTGTGCTTCTACGAGGATCTGTCCTCTTTCAAATTCTGGTACATATCTTTGTAATATTTCATTGTTTCCCATTTTGTAGAGGTGTCCCACGATAACAGTAAAATCTATTGCACATACAACCAATTCTTTCCTCTACTAAAATGAATATCCCTGTGGTGCGGTCCCTATGGTTAAGAAGTGGATTATATCCTTGAAATGGTCATCTGCGGCGTACACTGCATACAGCTATGCATCAAGTAGTCCTTCCTCCAAATTCATTGGATCCTCAATATTCTCAATTCATGACAGGTGAGCTTAGCGTACATTTAGGCATTCCGGCTTTACGATGACCTTGAAATCATATTCTTGAAATAGTAACTGTTGGCATTATGATATAGGTGATACATGTGGTGTCCATGATGGCAACTCACTTAGAAGACAGATCATAGTGTAGTAGGTCAATAACAAAGTTTTAATGATCAAAGAGAGGTATACACAGGTTCACCTTGAAAAAGGAGCGTATACACATGGATTAATAGACCAAAAGGTGCATATAACGTACACATGTAGTTTCACAGAAGGAAAGGTGCGTAGATGTTGGAAAACTAAGTTTTGGTCCGTGGTATTTGGTCCATGGTATTTTGATCCATTGTATTGGTCCAAGGCATCTTGTCCGAAGTATTGACCCTAGGTATTTGGTCCAAGATATTGGTCCTTTGTGGTTTCGGACCATGGTGTTGAGAAAGGCCTAACACTATAAAAGGAGGAGAAGATCATTAGGCCAAATGTGTGCAAGAATTGAATACTTGATCAAGTGTGAGATCCAGTATGCAGGTTATGGGTTTGTGATGCTTTACTTGATATAAACTAAGGATGAACCTATGTGGATAATGATGGATGATGGATCGAGATCTTAAGGCTTGGAATGTATTATCATTATGTGGTTTTATCATGGATAGACTAGATCTGAATATTGATGCATGTTTTATTCTGCAAATGTTATGATCTATGTATGACCGAATTCTGAAATAGTTGTGAAGTTTTTAAGATAGTATTTGTAGATATGTACGCAAGTTAGCTTTGGTAAAAGCACGTATACACACCAGTTCGACTCATCAAAGTAGCGTATACCTTATGAAATATGATATCTGAACTTGCAGATGGTTCTGGTGGTTGTTTCAGATTTCTAGGTTCTGCTTTGTGTTTTGCTAACCATGTTTTGATGACTGGTATTCAGTGATTCAGTTGTGGGTGATTCAGAGTTTGATTGGTTGATGCAATGGTTGTATTGTAGTGGTGATTTATTTGAGCTTCAATGTTGTTGATGGGTCCAATATGAAAATTGGATGAAACGTGGCCTTCATATTATGGTGTTGTGGTCCACGAGTATCCAGTCTGAAAATTTATGAAATGTGGTCCCTGGAGGAAGAGTAAAGGTTGGAGCCTTTAGTAGGCCGTCACCTACATACTGATAAATATACTGAATAATACAAGATCTACGGGGTTGGAGCTCCCTTCCAGTAGCAGCTGGAAAATGAGAGAGGGTTGTAGCCTTCTGTAGGTCGGCGCCTACGTACTAGTAAATATATCGGGTAGTACAAGAGCCAGGGAGTTGTATCTCCCTTCCAGTGGTAGCTGGAGAATGAGAGAAGGTTGTAGCCTTCTGTAGCTGGGTTCCTGTGTACTGGTATGAGTCTATACAAATACAAGATTGTAAACAGGTTTTTCTTATATTAAAGGAAGATAGTAGCATGTGGTTTTTGTCCCGCATTGGGTTTCCACCTTATATCATGGTGTTCATGTGTGTTTCTTATGTGTGATGATATCTTCTATTTTACTACACCTGTTTACTATTTATATGGTTAATGAAGTTTTGATGCAGTGATTAAAGATCAACATATAATGAATTAACTGAATCACAAGTTTACGAGATATATGGTAGTTGCATTAAACACAGTTGCGTGTACACACGAGTTCCCTTAACTGAAGTAGTGTATATAAACATGATTATGGAAATGAAAAGTTATTGACTTGCTAATACTGATTCACCCCTCCACCCACCCCAACTATTATTTCCATTAGTAACAACCATCTATAGATGCACCCCCCCAACAAAGGCTTGTTCACTGGGTATTTCAATGTGGATTGATCGGTATACATCTTGAAATATCCCACAAGTAGATAGTGATGGTATTTCTGGAGTGCATATACCATCACCAATCCCTCACACTCAGTAGTAGAGTAGTTTTTTCTGGCTTTGGATAATCATCTACTTGCGAATGCGATCGGGTGATCAATGCCTTCCACTCCTTCCTGCATGAGTACAGTGCCTAGCGCGATACATGACGCATCAACATGTACATGAAAATCGATGTCCCATTTTGCGAAAACCAAAATTGGGGCGGATGCCATATTTTCCTTCAGAATCTCCAAACTTTTCTTACCATCATCATTCCAACAATATGTAGCATCCTTTTTCAACAATTGTTCCATTGGTGCCGTGATTTGTGCATAGCCTTTAATACATTTTCGATAGTAGCCAGTGTGCCCCAACGTGGTACGAAGTTGTTTGACACTTCATAGTGCTTGCAGATTGAGTATGATAGCAATATTCATAGGGTCCACCATCAAGCCTTGTCTATAGACCACATGGATGAGCAAATTTCCAAAGGGGATGAGGAAAGTGCACTTCTTAAGATTCAATGCAATCTGGTGTCGTCGGTAAGTATCCAGCATCAACCGTAAGCTCGCTTTATGTTTCTTGACTAGCCCAATACATTCCAATCGTCAAAATAATCCTCCAAAAAATTATGGATGAATTCCTTGAATGCGGCCACTACTACATGTGAAAATATCATTGGTTCATTCTTAACCCAAAGGGCATAACAGTGTACTGAAAACATCCCCATTCAGTCGTGAAGGTTTTCTTGTTTCTATCTTCTAGTGTGATCTTGATATGATGGTACCCTGAGAACCCATTCGTAAATGAGTACACTTCTTGTCCACCAATATTCTCCAAGACTTCATCTGAAATGGTGTTGGGAATGGACCATGAATACATGCATCATTCAATTTTCGGAGGTCCACACAGATTCAAATTTCACCCTTATGTTTTTTCTCCTGCACTATCATAGGACTCACCCAGTTAGACTCTTCCACTGGTTCAATAATTCTCGCTGCAAGCATTTTGTCCAATTCTTCACGGACCTTTTCCTTGTACTTTGAATTCAAATGGTAAGGACACTGCTTAACTGGCTTCACGTCTAGTTTTAGAGTTATCTTAATCATCCCTAGGTCACCGAGGATCCCTTTTAACTCTGTTATTTTGGTCAGGGATAAGTCTTGATATTTGCGAAGTAACTGGATGACCTAATCCATCGTGGCATCATCCCAATAATCCCCAAGCATTGTGTACTTTAGCTTTGCATCTGTACCAATGTTCACTTGTTTCATTTTTAGTGGCGCGGTGATGTTAGGGTCCTCGATTGATGGTCCTCAAAATTCACGACTCCCTTCTGTTTCCATAATATTAATATTTTGGGGGTCATCATCATCATCTTCAACTTGCATGTTGTAACATTTTAGGGCGTGGCTTAACTGATGTGACCATTGGTGGGCTCTAGTATTGCGGCAATGATACTGCAACTCCTGGAACTCCCTTCTTTACTTTTATCAACTCGATAGTTCGTAACAAACTTGGAAGCGACGACGATATATGCACAAGTACTAGCTCTTATTGCAGGCTATCACTTGATCAGCTGGCACAAGTTTGTTAGGAGCTTAAGCCAACTTCTATGAGTTTGTAGAAGAAGCTTTTAACTATGATGGACAAAAGCTAACTCGAGAGAGGCTAATATACTTGTAGAAAGAAGCTAAAAGCTGAAAGGAAATGCAAACCCTAGCAAACCCTAGTTTTACCGACTAACCCTACTGGCGCAAGAAAAGAGATGAAAGCTACTAAAATGGATGCCATTGACTGCTGGAAAGGTAAAATGCGTGTGACTAAGCTACTTCTGAAGGAAAATATGGAAAAATGATCTTTTTGTATTTTTGAGTAATTTTGCAGACTTATTATGCATGTGCTTTAACTCTTTTTTATTATGCAGAGGTTGATTGGCGAAAGGAAATTGAGTGGGTGCTTGCAGGAGGTTGGGAAGGTGAGAAGAGGGCCTAAGGGGTCCCTAGCACCCTTATAGAGAATGCCATAGTGATCAGATCTCAAAAAACTGCTCGTGTGAACTTCTACAGGAAGTTTACAGGGGTTCTACAAGAAGTTCTACAGGAACAGGCCGAAAGAGGATTTTAGAGGGTTGATGGTGGAAACGGTGGGAAAGTGGAAATGAAGGATGGATAAGGCTATTAAGGGGTCTAGGACCTGGTAAATGATGCTAAGGAGTGATGAAGGTGGTTGGGTTTGTTCAAGGATGGAGGGAGTAATGTTGCACAAAAATGTAGAAATTAGGGCAAATTGGAAAAGTTTGGCAAATGAAGGGAAGGAATCTTGGGTTAGGAGCTAGAACAGGTTGTATGATGGAGTGAGGGTAGGTAGAAATGTATTGCAAGTGCTATACACACTATTTTGTAAAACTGATCGAAGAAAGACTAGAAAAACCAGAGATCTATCTATTTTGACCTAATCTGACCTAAAAACCAAAAACATGATGAAAAAATGTTTATAGATAGGAAATCATGCAAGATAGCTATGGAAACTAAGCGATAATAGATCTAAACATACAATCACAACTGATATCAACTTTTCCAACTTAAAATCTAACACTAGCAATTGCATTAGAAGGCAAAAACAGTGCTTTTGTGGCAGCAAGTATGCCTTGGTCTCAGCTCATGGTCCCAAGAAGGGAGAGATGAGATCAAGGAATGCTTGAAGAACTTTTTTTAGATATTTTCTGTTAGCAAACTGTCAAATCAACTTGAACCATGAAAAATTATCTTAATCATCAAAATCAACCTAAGTAACGAAGCAAGATCTTAACCTAAATAATATCAATTATTTTATGAATGCAAGAAAACACATAAAAGTACACAAAGGAGGTACTGGAACTTGGGTTGGGCCCAACCCCAAGAGCTACAGCCTCCTAAGAAAGCTCAGAGCTGGTGCAAACCGAAATTCATCTCCATTACTAAAGAAATAATAGTCATGTCCCAAAACTGTTTACAGCTAGAGCTCGAAAATGAGTTGAAATGCAAAGCTGCACTAAAGTGAAAAAACAAACTGTTCAATGGCTAACCTACTAACTAAAATCTGACTAACAAAAATAAGGCCCTAAGCCTTCTTATTTATACAAATGGGGACCTTCAACAATCCTCCTAAAATCAAGGAACTCGGCTTCCTGGAACTGAAGATAACAACAGTCTTACTTGACTTGCTTGGCTGCCCCTTGGCTTTGTGCTCCCACTTTTTGATGGAGAATTAGAGGTAAGGGCTCATAAATGAAGGGGACACCCTTCTACAAATCCTCTCCCTTTTTCTTCCACGAATTTGGCTGCCAAGTGCTCATTAAACCTTTGATTTTGTCTCAAAATTGACCAAAAATCTGCACAAAGCACACATTAGACTTTTTGGCATAATGACTAACCCAATTCACTCTATTAGCATAAATATGATAAAAAAAATACAATAAACTAATGAGAATGGTGGATTAAGTCAAATTAAGAGGTAAAATGAGCCCATATAATTACCCATTTCTGGGGCTCATCAACCATACTGGTCGAACTATTTCTCGTGGTTCTTGCGGTATTTTGAAAATGGAGGCTTTCACAACTTGCAGCACATCGTCAATAGTATCCACCCATTATTCTTCAAATAAGAATGTTAACAAAAATCCCTCATGCAAGATATCCCATTCACCCATACTATGTTGGAGTTCTGTCTCAGTATACCAATTTCTTGAGATGACATCCAAGGTATGATAAAATAATGTACCCATTCAGGTTGGGTCTCTTCACATAGGATTTGGTCCATTTTGTGAGGTGCATGCATGGGTCATCACGTCCATCATACTTCTCAGTTATTCGTAGTTCCAGCTTCCCAAAGCTTAGCTTCATCATCCTTCTGTAGTTGTGCTAGTTTTCAAAATTTCCTTCTTGTGTTCCCCATCAACGCGCAAGTGTTGTGCACAACACCCACTTTAATGCATCGAACCTCTGGTGTTGTGGTGCTACACTCTAAAACTTATTCAAGAATTCATCCACCATTGTCAATGCATCATATGTTGATAGATCTCAAGCCTGGGCGATTACGCAACATAGTGATTTGGTCATCATATTACAATTTAGCGTCATTACTTCACTTAACCGATTGTGCCATCATTCATATTCTTCATCTAAATCCGTAAGGTAGGACTCTGCGCATTCCCATAAGGCCCTTCCATCTGCAGTCAGATTTAGTCAATTTTATTTTCATGCGATTATTTTGTAGATACAATCCAGCTCATCATTGCCTTCGTCATCGCACATGAGTTTGGTGTAGCATTCTCCTTCAATGGGATCCAAAAAACTATTATGAGTAGGGAGTTTTTTTTGAATATCATCTTCTAACTTTTTAGGTTGATGACTTCATTCATATCCATAGCCCAGCCTATTCCTAGCAACGCAGGGTAAGCATTATTGTCATCTACAATATCTATTACCTTGAAGTCCGTCTACGTGCTTGCACCTTCGATATCCACTATTACCCCTTGCAATCTCCCCATGGGAAAGATCTTTTTTTGGTTCACCATCCATAGTTGAATTGGAGACCATTGTAAAACGGGCCTGCCCATGCATTTCCAAGTCTGCTTTGGTAACACATTCAGGTTTGACCCTAGGTCTAAGATTACCTGGTCCATCTCATATTTGCCAATTTGCGTTGTCAACCGCATTTCCCTTCTGGTGCACAGAGCATGCCTCCCCAATTTTCGAACCATGTGTGGCTCACCCGGTCTTGCACACCTAGAGATCAGCTTTTATAGTCCCTTAACTGCCTTATTGTCATGTAACAACTTCATGCATGTCTCTAAAAAGGTAGTAAGCATAGAAGGATCCATTCTCGGCTCCGGTTGATCCTTACTACCTGAAGTAGAGACCTCCGTGAAGCTCTTCTTAGCTTCTGTAAATGTGTCCTTTGTGCGCCCCATGTCAAAATCGGGTTCTTTCGTAGGAGCCTTGTGAACCCATGTATCACCCGCGGGTTGCTTTCCCTTGTCGTCCCCCGTAGTCCTGTTGCTTCTGAGTACCATGTTCACATTGGGGTGTTCTTCGTGTGGTTCCGATCTCATCATTTGGATATTTTGTGTTGGAGGAGGCTGTGGTACCCCTTTCTTGCACATCTGTGCGATCAATGTTAGGAAATCTACTACTTCATGGTCAAACTGATAGCAATACGGACAACATGTTCTGGTTGGATTTGTACAGCCACACGCATAGTGCCCAGGGACTCCACAATTGTAGCAGATTAACTGTCCACACCTTCATCCAGGTCTCGTTCCTCCTCATCCTCATCCGCGTCCTTGGAATCCACCGCACGCTATGGTTGCAGCTGGATCCTGACCTCGCGCTTAGATTTGCATCCTGTAGGGAAGCGTTCAATCCATCAATAATTCATAGATCCAATAGCTTCACTCATCGTGGCCTATTGATCTACAAAAATTACAAAATAACTACTGCAGAGTCTACGTATACTTCTACAACAGGTGATAGTTGTATGTAGTGTGCTTTCCTCACACATGACATATCACGTGCCAGAGCACGGGTGCCATGCTTGGGGCTACCTATGCCTCTGGCCTCAATGACACTAGTCCTCCTCCCACCAAATATCTTGCAAATATGAGGTAGTGATCCTTATCGTGGCCCTCACCTTTACATTTTATGCACCACACTTCTTTGTCCGACCAAGGTGCCCTATCCTACTTCAAACATTGCATCTACAAGCATAGGTTTTGTAGCTGCATGTCTAATTGTTGGACTCCCAAACCTGGATCTTGTATCGGTGTCTCATTCAACCTTGTTGCCATTTCTAATGCTTCTGCCTGGGTTGAGAGCTTCTGTTGTGACAGTGTCATCCTCAGGTGAGGTGTCAAAGACGCAACAAACCATGCACGGTGTTGTACATTTGTCAGTGTCATATTAGCCTCATGGATCGTACTTTTTAGCCTCTAATCCAGATCCCAAGGGGTTTCGCCTAGAAGCATCACGATCTCCTTGAATCCAATGATTGACTGCGTTTTCGATTTCAACTGGCTAAATTCTCTATTCAGTGCAATCTGGATCTCCGCTACTCTGACATTCGGGTGATCATTCGAGTGCTTGATATACCATGTCAACGCACAATCCTACAACATGATTACAAATGTGTCCTTAATAATATTATCATCTGTAACCCCGTGTGCTTCCCATACTACTCTTACTATGAACCAAAACTACTCGGGATGTTCGTTTCCTACTCCTTTGAATATAGGAAACTTGATCGTTCTCGCCATGCTAAACTGCTGGTTTGGTGGAAGCGGTGAGGACAAAGTTGGAGGTGAATAAGGTGACAGGAGTGGTGGTGTTAGTGGGGATGATAACTGCGAAATGCACTGCCTGATCAAATTGATTGCACTCCTCGGAGAAACCCAAGTGCACTCTTCGTCACTTGCTTGCAGAGGTGAAATTAAAGGACTGTTTCCTAACCCTTTGATCCCTTTGTAGACCTTTCCAATCCATGTCATTCCACTCATTAATGTATTCAAATCACCCATTTTTCACATAACAACCTCTTAATCTAGTTATTCAAAGACTTGATGTATTTACCTTGCAGTCCCTTGAGAAAACGTCACTCTGCTTCACTATAACTGACAGTTGTGTCTATTGCAAATTTAGTGATAAACCCTGTTATGATCCAATCTAGCCAATGGCCTACAACCCACCTGATCTTATCTTCAGATGCCTCTAGCCCACGCACCAATTTTGGAGTCCACACTATGGGTTGATCAAGCTTGCACCTTCCCTAGCTCTCTACTAGACTTGTGATCCAATCATATAGCTCTGAAGAGAAAGACGCAAAGAAGATCTCATGGATTTCCATATACACGTAGCGATCCAACCACCTCTTCTCAGATATCTATGGGGTTTTGTTTTCCTGTACCACGAACTCATGAAGCTTCTAATCTAACCAATCTTCAATTTCCTTCTTCCTAGGGTTCTAGCATTCTGAGATCAGACATCCCTTAGGTAGATCCTGGTCCCGGAAACGGAACCATTTGTTGGCTTGATGGGGCCTGACCCAGGTTTAGAAATGTTTAGCCAAAAAAATCCCGAAACTACTGACCCTTTTGAAAACAGTCCACGGAGCACGGACTGGTCCACCCAAGGTAGTATGGGAGGGTGCTTGAACTAGGTTTTCGCACCCTGGGGATGTCTTGCTGAGGTCTGGAAGGTTCGTGGATCGATCCCTCGCATTGCGCTACTTCCACATAGCTATGGACTCTACTAGGCCTCTGCGCCCACAGCTGCAGAGACTTTTCTACTACTACGACCCATGCCTCAGACTTACAGACTTCGATCCAATACTACTTTCAGAAACCCATACACCACTGATCTCTACCAAAATCTCCCTTCTACACTTAGAGCCTCGCTCTATTTATACATTCCCATGGTTTGCAGACCATGGGTAGGTCGATAGATTCTAGATTAAATTACAATATTTTGGGGTGGACTACCCTTTGACTTGACCCTTTATAATTTGTGATTTGTGCACTTCACAGAGCTTTTACAATACCAATACCCCAAAAATGTTCGCTTTAAGCCCCAAAACCATTACGCAGGGGATCCATTGCCCAAGAACAAATTTGGCATCTGTTCCTCTCTGTTGAGACTTTTATTAAAATTGTCTCACTCTTCCTCTAAGTCAATTACCATGGGTTTTATTGGTTGTGCAGAGGTAGTAGGGATTTTAACCTGCTTTCTAGCTGAAGATTCTTCACCTATCTTCTGTGTATATTGGGTTATATCGTTCACTAACTCCATGCTTCTACTTTTCCTATTTTGTGGTGACTGTTGTGATTCCCCGATAGATTTCTCTTAAGATTCTGCACCAGAATCAGATTTGGAAATTTCTTTTGAGTCACCTTCTATAATCACACTAGGAGTAGGGTCCCTTATTGGTTCAATAAATAATTGGTCCAATGGGACCTTTGCTAGCCTTCTTTCTCTGTAACTGTAAAATTTTTCTAGATCTTCACAGTCAAAAAGTAGTTGTGTTATATGCGTCACCTCTGTGAAGGTGTTTTTCTGCAAAAGGATGTCATCAAAAACATCCTCCTCACTATTTAATACTTTTATTTTCAAGAGAGTGGTGAAATTCTCGACAGTGGTGAACGGGTCATATTTTCGTCTATGGAATTTAAGTAGCTACAAAGATAGCATGTCTCAACTTCTTTGAATTCATGCCCTAGGTCATGTAATGAAAATGATCCACACTATATATGGAATGTAGGCCAGATGGCCTTCTTTGAATCCTTCAATGTCTTGGTCATTCCTCCCTCACTAGTTGTTTGATAGGCTATCTCTCTAACCATCAATTTATCTAGAACATAGTATGGGAGGACATGGGGGGAGGTGATGCTGCCAAAAACTCTGATATATATAAATGTTTCCTCACTAAACCATCTAGCCACTGGGAGGATGTCAACTTCAGCTTGTTGGGAAAACTTAGGGGCATCTCATTTATTAAGCCACTTGTGAATAGGGAGCATAAATCCATGGTAAATCTTGAAAAAATGTGGTTCAAAATTAGATTCCCATATGTCTTTGTGGTATATGTAAATGGGAAGTGGATTTTGAACAATCCATTTCCATCCCATGATAGGGAATTTTAAATTAAAACAAATAGAATCCATGACATAGGTGCTCATAAAAAATGGAGGGCAAACCCTCGAAGCAACACTTCTTCTCCTTCTATACTCAATAATTGTTTTTGCTAGATTGTCAAACAAAATTTGTTGCCAATTCATTATATTTGTGTTAATATCTACATCTATTAATGGAAACCACTCTAGGGAAAGCTTAGTACTATTGGGCCTGCCGAATAGTCTATATAACATGGCCACTCCAAAACTATAAGGGGGACAAACAGATGAAGTAGTGTACATACAGTTTTTGTCTTTCTTGATTTTGTCTTCATTATTTGACCAAGCATGGGTGCAGTCTGCTGGGTCGTCGTTCTCTTTGGCAAACTTCTCCACGAATTACCTATTGTAGATGACTTGTGCCTCTAGTAGGTGATACATAAGTTGTAGGTTGTCCAGGGTAAAATATCCCATAACCCCTTGGCTTCTTGTCCTAAATTCTTTGTCTGAGATGTTGGCTTCATCAATAACCCATTTAACCATGTTGGTATAAGGGATTATCTTTGACCATGCGGCTATGTGGTGCAAAAATGAGCATGCTTATTCTAGCATGGAAGCATCTGAGGAATCACTTCCATCAACTGTAATTTTTGTTTCCATAATCCTCGGTTGCTCCTCCTCCAATATGTTATACATAGCCTCCCACGTAGAGGTTCCTCCCTCTCTAGTGCATGTAGTATCCGTAAACAAAGGAGTCACTTATAACTTCTCAAAAGTGACTGCTTTGCCTTTCTTCACCATTTTTCTCAACGCTTTGCTCTGTGGAATTCTCCTGAAAGTGAAGAACAACAGCTATTGGATACACAAAAATGAATGTAAAAATGAAATAATGTAGATATCTTGTAAAGGTGATAAAAGGAGTTTTATTTGAATGCAAGTAAGAAGATATCATATCAAGCTAAATGGCTTTTCACACATAAATGTAGTTATTTCCCACTAAATGCCCACTAATGATTCGGTATCCCTTAGTTTTAATGCTCATAAATGTTTGCATCATAAAACAGGAAGAAATATTCTAGGGTGGTGAGCCATTGTACTATGATGATAGTGATTGTGCGATTTTGCGAAGCAATATCACAAATCACAATATCGTAATATGTCCCTTTTACCTTTCTTACCTCCTGTCGTGTTTTTGCGAGATGCGAGATGCGAGCCGTTTGTTAGTTTTTTCAAAACTTAGTTAATTGCTAGGTTTATCCTATGTAAAAGAGCTTTTTACTATATGGCGGACTCAAAACATTTTCTTATGATATTTTAAGGTGCGGTTCTAGTTGCTAATCGCATTTCACAATATCAGCTGGTGGTAAGTACAAGGTGTTTGTTTGAATGCTTGAAATGCGATGGAATAAAGGTCACAATTCCATTGTAGTTTTGCATCTCACACGTTTCACAATATCATTTTAAAAGCGGTTCCTTTATAAGTGGTGATATGCGATGTGAGACTTAACCTTGAAAAAGCTTAAGGACTTCTATTTATGTCAGGTTTTATGATAGTTTCGAGCATAGAGTACTTACTTAATCGATTTTCTTGATTCTAGAGGGTTAGAAAGGTCTTTGGGTGGGTTTAAATCATGCTATATGTGTGAAGGTAAATTTCTAATAGTTTTTCTACAAAGAGGGTTTTGATTTTAATCTTTGCTTTATTCCAAAAAATAAAAGAAATGCCTAAATGCTAGGTTTTGATTTTTGGATAGATTTTTTGAAGACTCCCTATTTATTAAGGTAATATTAACTACTATCATTAATAAATGGGGGGTTGTTGAATATCACAACAATTGGCAATTCACTTGGAAGAACTAGTTATCTTTGAGATTTTTTTGAAATTTCTAAACTTCCAAAATAAAGATAGGTTTGAAAATAAAATAAATTACATGGAATATAAGGTAAGTAATACTTATGTTTAATAAAAAAACATCTACTTAACTACCATTCTTTTGAATATTCTTTTCTCATAAAAATTCCATTTGTCTACATCAGTCTTTACTTGGTATTTAAAGATAAAAGCAAGAAACCTCTCCCGTAGATCATTTTTTGGTATACTCAGTTGTCGTAGGTAGAGCCCCATCTACTGGTAGGTGTTCGTAGCCTCAACGGGGTTACCTTTTAACCAGCAATGATCGAGTATCCCACTTAAATTAGAATGCAATTTTAAATATAAGCTCGTAAGTCTACTTATTGCTTTCTTTATTTTCTGAAGTAATTTACTGTTGCTTTAGCTCTTCATCTTTTTTTTCTTAAAGGACAATTTCTTGGTTTGATGACCAATATTGACAATGCCATTCACTTGATTTATAACTTAAATAAACAAGCTAGCTTGGGATGAGACCTCATGCCTTTTGATTAATATAATCTTAAGCCATTACCTTGTTTTGATATGCAGTGTTGGTAACATCAATTAGCTATAATCTTATTACCATGGTAAGCCGGCTCTTGACGAGACCTCTTACCCTTTAAGTTTAAGTATATTTTAGAATTACACTCTAAAAATGAAAGTTGATTAAGTGGGGAGGATCATTGGCTCCTTAAGAGCTTTTGGATGACAATTGTAGATTTTTGAAGATGTCTTTCTAGAGAGGGAATTTTCTTTGTTATATATACTTTTCTAGACTAATGTAAAGGAGAAGTTTCTTTCTTAAAGCTAAGTTTCATCAAAATCAAATACTTAATGCAGAAAATAGGAAATTTAAGAGCAATTGAACTTAACTAAATATTTCATAAGTGAAGATTACTTTCATAACAATATTTACTTATACAAGCGTAAAGTCAAAATTAAAAGAAGAGACTATCCTTTGTAAAACCAAAAGTAAATGCTTTTGAATTGGTATTATTATTTCTAAAGGAAAATTTTAACTAAAGGTAATGATATATAGTGGGCAGAAGAGATCATCTTCTGTGGAAAGTATTTCTTTAGAACCTGTCCATTAATAGGTAGATATTCTTTCTTATCTGATAAATCTTGTAACAAAAAAGTTGATGGGCCTAATTGTTCCACAATCTGAAATGGGCCAAGCCACATTTGTTGGAACTTGTTATGCTTACCTTTCTCTTCAAGGGATTTCTCCCATTTTAATACTAGGTCTCCGAGTTGCAAATATTTTGAAGTTACAAAACTCAAATCAAAGGTGGCCTTGACTAACCGTTGATGATGTGCATGTGTGGCCCTGGCGTTTTCCCTTTCCTCTTCGAGCTTAATAATTTGTAATTGTCTAACCTACATAGGGGAGGAAGGAATTTCTTCAATGAATTTAAATAAGGCTAAGGATGAGATAGCTACGTTTGTTTGTAAGATTTCTTCTTTCCCATAGACCAAATTAAAAGGAGAAGCGCCAATGGAGGCTTTGTGAGTTATTCGATCTGCCCACAGAGAAAACAATAAATACTTATGCCAATTCTTTTCGCCTTGGTAAATAGTTCATTTAATATTCTAATGAGATTTTTATTTGTGGATTCGGCTAATCCATTTCCTTGCGATAGTAATTGGCTGAATACTTAGGCTTAAAACCTCTTTTAAAAGCAAATTTTGTCATAGCATTGTCTGAAAAATAAGATGCATTATCAAACATCAAAGCAGATGGTAAGACAAACATAGTGATGATAAATTGATCTATAAATTCAATAATATTTTTTGAATTGGCTACCTTGAGTGGAATTGCTTCTACCCATTTGATGAAATAGTCAGTGGCTATAAGGATGTATCTATGTTGTTTAGAAGAATGAGGAATGATCTCACCTATTACTTCCAATCCCCATTGTTCAAATGGTTGGTCAATGTTGACCAACTGTAATGGTAGCATGGGTTTTCTCTGTCTTCCAGCAGCTGTTTGACAAATCTTGCATCTCCTTACACAACTATGTGCATCTTTGAACAACGTTGGCTAGTAATAGTCGGCATGGAGGATTTTATGTGTTATAGTATCACTTCCAAAGTGACCACCAGCTGGTCCATTGTGAAGTTCCTGCAACACCTTCTCTGCCTCAGAGTTTTCAAGACATCTAAGTAAAATAGAATCATAATTTATTCTAAAAGGCAAATGATCGTCGATAATTTGATATTTTTTTAGCTTTTAGTCTCAAGCCTCTTTTCTTTGTGTAATTTAATTGGGTTGGTGCATATCTGTTTTTCAAGTAAAATATGATATCAACATACCTTGATTCTGTGTCATTGAGGCTTACCTCACAGATTTGTACATTGTCACCTGCATGTTGTAATTCTGATAGATTCGATGCTCCTACCAACATCCTGCAAAAACCTTAACCTTTAACAGTTTTAGCTGGTTTAACTTCTATGTCATATTCTTGTAGGTTTGTCACCCAATTTTCTCTATTTTCTCCTACGGCCCTTTGTATTAAGAGATTTCTCACTGCTGAGAATGGTACTATAACTTTAGTGTGGGTTTTGAGGAGAAAAGGTCTGAAGTGTGAAGCTTGTTTTTCAACATTTGAATAATTTAATTCAGCTCCTTGCAAATTGGAGCTAAAGAAAGAGATTGGGGCTTCAACTTTATCCCGATTCACTTGTGTCAATATGGTTGCATATGACTTCTCAGAAGTAAAAGCATATAGAATTAAATGATTGGAAAATTTGGGGGTTGTTAAATATGGGGCATTTATAATTGCTTGTTTTATCAAGCTAAAAGCTTCATGTTCCAAATGTCTCCACTTAAACAAATAATTTTTCTTTATCATGGATTGAAGATGTAAGACAATCCTTGAGAAGTCAGGGACAAAACTTTTGACAAAATTTATTTGACCCAGTAAAGATTGCATTGATTTTTTGTTATGGGGTAAAGGTATTTCAAAATTTTCTCTAATTCTATCAGGGTCGATATGAATTTTTGATTTGGACACAATGAATCCAAGGAGCTTTCCTTCACTTAATGCAAAAGGAGACCTCTTGGGGTTCAAAGAAATTCCAACTTTTGGAAACGTTCAAAGATTTGTTTTAAATCTCTTATATGACTATTGTGTTTTTTGGAGTATACTGTAATGTCATCCAAGTAGATCACTACTGATTTGTTTACTAAACCCTTGAAGGCTATATCCATATCTCTCTAGAAAGTAGCACCAACATTGATCAGTCCAAATGGCATCTTCTGATAAGCGTAAGTGCCCCACTTTGTCCTGAATGTAGTTTTTAGCTGGTCATCTTGGTGTACTAAGATTTGATTATAACATGAGAATCCATCCAAGAAAGATGTTAGTTTTGAGCCTCCTACTGATTGCAAAATTTGTTCCATAGGGGGTAATGGGAAATTGTCCTTTTGGCAAGCTTTATTGAGGTTGTGGAAATCTATACATATCCGACTATCTCCGTCATTTTTCCTAACTAGGACAAGATTGGAAACCCACCGTTAGTGTCTGACAGGAAAAATAATTTTGGCTTTCAGCAATTTATTCAACTCAATTTTAATTTGGCTTTCTAAATTAGGATGGATCTTCCTCAATTTCTGTTGAATATGTCTTTCATCAAATATCATGGGAATAATATGTTGAATAATGGAGGTGTCGTATGTCTTGATATCTTCATAGTTCCATGCGAAGACATTCTTGTATCTTTTCAACAAATCTATAAAAGCTAATTTTTCGTCTGATGAAAGACCGAGACCTAAGTTAATATTTTAAGGTTTTAAATCATTCCCGGGATTGATCAATTCAAACCTCAAAGTTGAACTCTGAAATTTTGAATTGATAGATCATTTAAATCTTTCTTTAAGGTCATATAAATCATCTAACTTAACTACAGATTTTGGTATAACATTAATGACTATTTCTTGTTTAAGTTGGTTATCATGCTAGTCCTCATCAACTATCTGGTCATGATAAGATCCTTCTGAGGTCAGTAATCTTATGATATCTAGATTGTTATTAAAGAATCTCCAATTGGTGATATTGTTAGGAATAGAATACTAAAAATTAATTCAATGGAAAATCGCTATGGGCTATAATCTTCTGGTGAATTAATCTTGGAAGTGACATTAGATAGAAGATCGACACTATAATTGTGGAGTATTGGAATAAAGGAACTTTTAAATGCTATAAAGTGGAGAGCCAGGTCTTGGAATAATGATTAATAATGTTTCAAATGTCTTGACAAATAGTGTGTAATATTTCTCAACTATTTTATGACAATCTATGAATCTCCAAATACTTGGAGGTATTTAAAGTTAAGGCCAATTTCCTTATTCAAACCTTGAACTAATTCCTCATATTCAACTGTAGTGTTTGTACAATCGAATTCGAGTTTGAATGCTAGCATAGTTTTCCCCCCCTCCGGGCTAACTAAGATGCAACACACTCCTGCTCCATCATTGGATTCAGATCCATCAAAAAATAATTTCCAAAATAAATATTTAACTACAAGTTTATCTACAATATTTACACATTTAGAAGTGTCTAATTGAGAAAAATTTTCAACTTGAGAAACAACAAAGTTTTCTAAGAAAGGAGAAGTATGAGCATTGAAATTTCCTAGAAATGATTCTATAGAATAGTTTCTGATGATATTGTTTCTATACTGGTCCATTTTCTCCTTCTAATTATATCACTATGAAATTTTGATGCTTCTCACGATCAACCCTTATTTGATTTTGTTTGCCACTCTAGGGAAGCCACAGGTGACACCAGTTGGTTGCGAAATAACCATGAAGTTTTTCTGACCAGTCTCTACTAAGGATTAAGCCATAGAATTCAGGAATGTCAGCTACAAGTATGTCAATGGCTTGGAAAACTTTAGGGTTTGATGAAATTTTGATGGTTACTAGGTTAAGTCCCCCAACAACTTTGACTTGAGAGTGATATAGCTGAACTATTCATATAGCAAATTTTTGAGGCTGAACATTCAACTTTGCACAAACCATTTTTGGGTAAGATGTTAGATGAGGCTCCACAATCAACTAAATAATTGTGAAATTTTTTGTTAAATACTTCAAAAGTAAGTAGAAATAGCAGGGTGTGTGATTTTGATCTTCCCCTAATTAAAGCTATATCAGTTGGATCAATTTTTCTTAAAGAAGCACTAGGGACTCTTCCCATTTCTTGGGTAGCCTGTCAGATCACGGTAGCAGGAAGTGGTGCAATAGGCACTACTTTAAGTTCTTTGAGAAGTAACTTCTACTGATGTTTCAATTTACTAAGTTCATGAAATGTGATGTTTGCCCTAGTCTTCTTCATATCATCAATAATATTATATTCCATTTCATGAGAAACCATTAATGTTTTAGATGAGGGGGAAGGATCCAATTGAGTAGGTGTAGTTTGAGTGGATTTTCTTACAGATTTCTTACCTATTTCTTTATCCCTAGGGGGTGGCATTAAAGCCTTCTGTTTTGGATTTGTTTGCGACAATTCAATAGGATCTTTACTTCGGGTAGTAGCAGGTAATGCTTCTTGATTTTCTTCATTGGGAAGTATAAAATCCCACATCCCTTGTAACTCTGCTACTTCCTCATCATCCGTTTGTTCTTCGTTTGTTGAAACTTTGTCCTCCTCTCCATCTGATTCAACATTTGGTATGGTATTTAGGGGTTTAGGATTAGTAAAGGAATTCACTTTAAATGGTCTAAAAGGTTTCTTAGAGGAAGTCTCTGCTACCTATTTTTTGATATCATCCATTTCGTTAGACATGGTCTTGAGGACTTTCTGTAACCCTTCAAGATCAAAAGGATATTTTGGTGGTTTCTTCTTAGGGTCACATCTGAAGGTTACTTTCTTAGATCTCCGTTCTTCTAACGCTTTTTTCTTTTCAACAACTAGAATGCATTTTTCCATAGTTATTTCCTCTTTCATATTTTTTGCCAAAGTTGGTTTGGTAACTCTATCAACAAAGATAGTTGTGTTTGATGGTAGAGCAGAGATGTACCATTCATTTTGGACCTCATCACTAGGCTCATATGTTGCTGGTCTATTATTCAATAATTTATTGAAGTGAGATTTGAAGTCCTTAATGGGTCCTCTTGGCTTAGCTTTCAAATGCAGAGATCATTGATTAGGGTAGTCGTAGATCTATCATCTCCAAATTTAGTTAAAAAGTTTCTCTTGAAAAGCATCCCAACTATTAATAGAACTTGATTGTGACAAAAGGTACCATGATCCTGCTATGGGAATAATTTTACAACTACGTCTTCTTCCTTTACTTCATTCAAGTTAATGGACAACATAAAATTATTTATATGTTCCTCAACTAATAGGTCGTTGTTAGAATTGAATTTGGGCAACCATTTCTCTCGGTGTGCTGGTAATTGATGTAAAGGTCCAACCATCCTAACAGCCCCTAGATTTGTCCATGGCCTTGGAGGATTTTTTGCCATTTCTAGTATGTCGGTAGGGGAAGGTGTAGTAGTAGTGTTTGAAGGTGATTGGGTAGAGGAAGATGCAGCTCCTATACTTGTGCGAATCACAATTTGGAGTGGTGAGGTGGATGATTGATCTTGTTAGGGTATAGATGGAATGAATGAAGATGATGATAGAACCTTGTTGTGAGATTTGGATGGTGTTTTCTTAGCTCTCTTTCGGCTTGGAAGAGGAAATTTGAACAAAGGAATTTCAAACTTTTCTCCCTGTGCTCTACTCAACCATTGAGATGGAGAGAACTAAGAGGTAACACTATCCCGGAATAACTCAGATTTTTCTTGAGATAGCAAAATCCCTTGTAATTTATGAATCAAAGCTTGAAATTTAGGGGCTTCAGTAAAAGAAGAATGATTTGGCTTGTTTTGGATTTCAGCAGTGGGTTTTATAATATTCTGTGCAACATCTCACTTAGGATCGGGGGATTTGGAATACTTTCGAGAAGTTGAAAGTGAGGTTGAGGGAGTTTTACTCTTAGAATGGCATTTTAATTGATATTTACTTTCCATTCACATTTAGGCCCTCCTTCTAGCACCAAAATGTTGAAACCTCGAAAATCGTTTCCTCAACATGGGGGAAAACCACCCGGTCCAGACCTTGGTTGGTATCTCCTTTTCCGTTTGGAGTAGTGGCTCCAATTGGGGATAATGGGACTAGTTTCCTAATCTATTTAATGCTTGTGCTAATGGGCTGATATGTGAGGTTTTAAAGTTATGTCTAAGCTAAAAGTAATCTAATATGAACTAACAATCACATGCATTTAATCCTAATTTAAGCACTGTCTAATTATAAATATATCCAGGATTAACTTGATGTATGCGATCTACAATAATTTCTGAAAGAAATTGGTAATAAAGATCATTCAATTGTAATTAGAAGTGAATTGTTTTTAACAATAATCATTTCATATAAAAATTTAGCCGAAACGATTGTGAAAGATATATCTCATAAGGAATTATTCATATATTCATCATAAAATAAATATCATCCTCGTACAAAAGTGCAATAATGGTAATCATGATTTAGATTTTCATACATAAACAATTTGAGAAGAAATATTTGCTTAATACATAAGTAAAAAGGATTATGAGATAAAAATATTGTTTATAATACGTCCTACTCATGTGTTTCAACAATATTGATTTATCTTCACTCCATTCAACACCATCTAAGAGTACAAAAGTGAAATTTCAGTAGAACATGCTAAATCACATAAAAATAAATCATGTTCCATATATCTCACCAAATATTCTTCAAAGGGACATATGTGCATGTTTTGAAGAGAGTTTCTAATAAAATTTTGGACCCCTCTCTAAATGCATGAGAGGGGTTTAAATACTATAACTATAAAACTAAAAGTAGATTATTACAAAAATAGTTGAGGAGGTTTAAATGACCTGCCTAAATTTGTGCAAAAATAAAATCAAAATGGAAATAAACAAGGTGACTAACTATCCTACATTTGATATTTTATATCACAAATATCTATCATGGGCTTCAGCTATGTTGGTTGACAGACTGCAACTTTCAACTATCTAGTGAATACTGCATCAATTAGTGTTGTCATCATTTTCTCGGTAGAAGTGGTTAGGAATCACAGGATCATCCATTGGTTATGAGGCTTGACTAAATGTTCTCAATATGCCTCCTAGTCTAACCTAGTCATTTGCCTTATCATTTCTAATTTTTTTGCCGCTACCTGTTTCCATTGTTGTTCAAGTTGTTTCGAATTAGGAAGGAAACCTGAAATGGATTCTGCAACAAGATTGACACTATGCAAATTTTCATTCATATTTTCTATGAAACTGTTTGTTGCTGCCACCGCATCAGTTGTTGCCTTTTCTGCTTCTTTAAGCTAAGAATCCCAACTCACAAACAAAATTTCTTTATGTGATTCTTCTAGCTTGGGCAGGTTGACGTTTCTCCCATCTTCTGTATTTTTCTAGGCAATGATGTCGAAGACCTTTTTAAATATCTCATCATATTCAAGTTTCATCTCTATGACTTGGCTTCTCAGTTTATCGCTTGTTTCGCAATAAGATTTCCACTATGAAATCTTCTGGCATAGTAAATCTTTCTGGTGCATCAACTAGGAGTTGAGACCAAGTGCTTCCGTAATAAGTTGATCAATTTTTGGATCATGTTTATGTAGATCAGTTATTGCTTGCACATGTTCTTACTTCTTGGCTAAGTTGTTTCGATGTTCTATTTGCATCTGTTCAAATGCCTATTGAAGATTGGCCAGCTGTATCTCTGCCTGCTGGTCGGATTTGACATGCTGTAATTGTTGCTCAAGTGATGTTATTTTGTTTTCATTTTCTCTAAGCAACATTTGGATTTTTGTTTCTTTGTCCATGGTCATTGTAGCATAAGAACTTGTAAATTGTGAGAGTCTGGTAAGGTTGGTGGATGGTTCAACGAGTGAATCTTTCCATAGAACATTGATTGGTTCATTTTCAGGGGTAGTAGCAGCTATACAGTCGAATTTCCTTTTCTTTCTTTGTCTTTTCACCATGGCCTTATGTTGTGGGCTATAGAATACATCCAGAGGGGGCATTTCTTCAATTTTCAAAATTATTTCAGAAGTGGGGGTAACAAGGATGTGCTCTACCTCTTGTGTATTTGAAGTCTCTTCCATTGTAATCTCCAGAGCTGTTTTCTGTTCTGGAGTTTGCAACTCTGGCACCTATTCCTCTATGTTTAGACTTTTATTAAAATTGTCCCAGTCTTCCTCTAAGTCAATTACCATGGGTTTTATTGGTTGTGCAGAGGTAGTAGCAATTTCATCTTGCCTGCTAGCTGAAGCTTCTTCACCTATCCTCTGTGTATATTGGGTTGTATCCTTCATTGACTCCATGCTTCTGCTTTTCCCATTTTTCGATGACTTTTGTGATTCCCCAATAGATTTCTCTTGAGATTTTTCTCCAGAATCAGACTTGGAATTTTCATTGGAGTCACCTTCTATAGTCACATTGGGAGTAGTCTCCCTTATTGGTTCAGTCAATAATTGCTCCAATGGGACCTTTGCTAGCCTTCTTTCTCTATAACTGTAAAACATTTCTAGATCTTCATGGTCAAAAAGTAGTTGTGCCATATGCTTCACCTGTGTGAAGGTGTTTTTTTTGCAAAAATATGTCATCAAAAACATCCTCCGCATTACTGAATACTTTTATTTTCATGAGAGTGGTGAAATTCTTGATAGTGCCGAATGGGTCATGTTGTCATCTAGGGAATTTAGGTAGTTGCAGAGATAGCATGTTCTCTACTTCTTTGAATGCATGCCCTAGGTAATGTAATGCAAATGCTCCACATTGTACAGGGAATGTAGGCCAGATGGCATTCTTTGAATCCTTCAATGTCTTGGTCATTCCTCCCTCACTAGTTGTTTGATTGGCTATCTCTATAGCCATTAATTTAACTAGAACATAGAATGGGAGGACATCGGGGGAGATGGTGCTACCAAAAACTCTGATATATGTAAATGTTTCCTCCCTAAACCATATAGCCACTAGGAGGATGTCAACTTCATATTCTTGGGAAAACCTTGGTTCATCTTGATTATAAAGCTACTTCTAAATAAGGAGCATAACTCCATGGAAACTCTTGAAAAAATGTGGTAGAAAATTGGATTCCCACATGTTCTTGTGGTATATGTGAATGGGAAGTGGATTTCGAACAATCAATTTCCATCCCATGATAGGGAATTTCAAACTAAAACAAATAGCATCCATGACATAGGTGCTCACAAAAAATGGAGGGTAAACCCTTGAAGCAACACTTCTTCTCCTTCTATACTCGATAATTGTTTTTTCTAAATTGTCAGACAAAATTTGTGCCTGATTCATTATAGTTGCATTAACAACTACATATATTAATGGCAACCACTCTAGGGAGAAATTAGTACCATCGTTCCCGCCAAATAGTCTACATAACATGGCCACTATAAAAATATAAAGGGGACAAACATACGAAGTAATGTACATATCATTTTTGTCTTTTTTTATTTTGTCTTCATTATTTGACCAGGCAGTGGTGCAGTCCACTGGGTCTTCGTTCTCTTTGGAAAACTTCTCCATGAATTGCCTATTGTAGATGACTTGTGGCTCTAGTAAGTAATACATAAGTCGTAGGTTTTATGGGGTAAAAGATCCCATAACCCCTTGGCTTCTTGTCATGAATTCTCGGTTTGAGATGTTGGCTTCATCAATAACCCATTTAACCATGTCGATATAATGGATTATCTTTAGTTGCACGACTATGCGGTGCAAAAATGAGCACACCATTTCTAGCAAGGAAGTGTTTGAGGAATCACGTTTGTCAACTATAATTCTCATTTCCATAATCCTCGGCTCCTCCTCCTCCAGTATGTTATACATAGCCTCCCATGTAGAGGTTCCTCCCTCTCTATTGCATGTAGTATTTGTAAATAGAGGGGTCATTTCTGACTTCTCAGAAGTGACTACCTTGCCTTTCTTCACCATCGTTCTCAACACCTTGATCTGTGAACTTTTCCTGAAAGTGAAGAAAAACAGCTATAGGATACACAGAGATGAACGTAAAAATGAAATAATGCAGATATCTTGTAAAGGTGGTAAAAAGAGTTTTATTTGAATGCATGTAAGAAGATATCATATCAAGCTAAATGGATTTTCACACATAAATGCAGTTATTTCCCACTAAATGCCCACTAATGATTCGTTATCCCTTAGTTTTAATGCTCATAAACGTTTGCATTGTAAAATGCGAAGAAAGCTTCTAGGGTGGCGAGCCATTACACCGTGATGATAACAATTGTTGGATTTGTGAAGAAATACCTCAAATCACAATATTGCAATATGTCCCTTTTACCTTTCTTACCTCCTGTCATGTTTCTGTGAGATGCGAGATGTGAGCCGTTCGTTAGTTGTTTCAAAATGTAGCTAATTTCTAGGTTTATCCTATGTAAAAGAGCTTTTTACTATATGGCAGACTCAAAACAGTTGCTTATGATATTTTAAGGTGTGGGTCTGGGTGCTAATCGCATTTCGCAATATCGGTTGGTGGTAAGTACAAGGTGTTTGTTTGACTACCCGAAATGTGATGGAATAAAGTTCATAATGCCATTGCAGTTTCACATCTCACATGTTTCGCAATATCATTTTAAAATAGGGTCCTTTATAATCAACAAGAAGGGTCCTTACAACATCAAGCAGAATAGTCCATGGGGATGTGATGGTCATTGAAACCAATATAATGAGGAATATATATCTAATATCCAATGGAATAGTTTACGAGGATGCGATGGTGATAATAGAAATTATAGCACATTCTCAATATGATAAGTACCAAAATAACAAAAATAGTTCAACTACCTTAGCACAGATGAAAGAAAACATGAATTAGAAACATTCACAAAATAGTCTTACAAATATCCACAATCTATGCATGAGGAATTTTTTGGCCCATAGGGCTTCTCATGTAAGGTAAAATTTCCAAGACACATGTATACAATGAATGCCACTAGCTCCAATAGTGGAGCATTGGAGCCACTCCTTGCTCCTCTAAAGAACTTTCTTCTCTTTGATTCCTTGTGGGAGTATCCAAGGTGAAAAGTCCTTTTCTCATACAATGAGGGAGTATATATAACCAGGGGGTGATGCTTCCCCTACCTTGTGACCCTTTGACTACCCTATTGATTATTTGAATTACTATGAATTTTCAACTTACATGACTCTTTATATTCCATGTGTGTCCTTTAGATTTCCACTTTACAATACATTTTCAATGCCATTTACATTATCCACAATGATGATGTGGCATATGACAACTCATGACATGACATGACATGACACTGCTGATATGAATTGGATGATGATGTGGTAGTATCAAGCCATTTTTACTGCTACGTGTTGGGTGTCTTATTGAAAATTATCTTCTTTTCACCTTTGTATGACTTGGTGATAAAAAAACTTCAATGATCTTAAGTCTTCAGTTGTGATCGTCAACTAATGTCCCTTTGCTTTCTTGTGATTGACCATATTATATGTTCAGCTACAAGAGTGTATTTTAGCATGTTTGCCTCCTCATATCTTTCTTCATCGTCTCACCATAGAATGGTAATGTACCTGTATCTGTAATTCACTCATGATGAGATGACATCAATTCGAAAAGCCCCTAGTCTAAGATGGTGCATTTTGATCCTTTAACTGAGATGGAACCAGGTGACAAGTCAAGAGAAAGGGCCCATTGACTGCATAGTTGCATGGTTCTAGAAGCCAAGGGTGGAACTTGAGCCTTGAGACTGCACAATGCTTTTTTCACACTGGGCATATGAAGAAAATTGCTCAGTTTGGGAGCTTAGGATGATAGGTTGAGGGGATAGGAACTAGATCAGCCTATTGCGTAGTTATGAAGGATAGATGAGCCCAAGTGACTACAAAATTACACAATTCAAGAGCTTAGGAATGGGGCTTGAGCCTTAAGGTTTTGCTATGTGGAGTCCAGGCTAGACCGAGGGAGAAAGCTACACATTTCTAGGAGCCAGTGAGGTCAACAAAGGGGATGGACACTGAGTGGACACAACACATAGTTCTAGGAGAAAAGGGAGGTTGGGATATTGCAAAACTACACATTTTAGAAGATCAGGGAATGAGCATGTGGCTTGTTAATGCGTAGTGCGCAATTAAGGCCAGCTTGGGAGGATGAATTGTGTAATTCTAGGAGGCAAGGTAAGGACTAAGCACTAGAGTTGTGAAATGCACAGTTATGGGCTTGAGCACTGAAGTTACAGAATCAAAAATTCTAGACTTGAGCAATGAGGTTGTGAAATGCATAGTTATGGGCTTGAGTATCGAGGTTGCAAACTGTGTAACTCTAGAGGGTTGGATGAGGCTAGGTTGCCAGGAATGTTTCAAAATTTGGCTCTAAGTGTGGGACCAAAGAGATTGCTTTGAACAGTTATATGACTTGACTGTAATCACACACTTTGATGACACAACAACATAGATCATTTGGAGCATGTTAACAACATATTTCCCTCAATCCCACAACTTTGCAACAACTTTATGACAAGTGTGACACTAAAGGTACACTTTGCGATGACCGTGATGATACTTGTGTGACAATGCTTAAAATTTTGGCAATGAGTGTGACAGATGTTTACATAATTATAAAAGCTCATATCCAAAAGTAAATACACTTGAAACTATCATAATAGGCCTCTACACATTGTGTGACAACCAATCATGCGAAAAGACGACAGTTTACTCAACCTACAGAAGGGGAGCACAATACTTCAAGAAAGTACATGAAATGAGTTTGGTATTTACGAAAACAATGTTCAAGATAGAGGAAGGCTCTAAAATTGAGTGTAAGCCAAAATTTTGGAGGGTGTTGTATCATCTACAATAGTAAGGACGGTGATTAATTTGTAGTTTGTTTCAAGCTAGGTTAAATCTGAATGGGAACTGATGTTAGGCTTCATTCTAGTTGTCCATATTATTTCTAGAATATGGTTATGTGCCATATTTCACTCTCATAGTGAGGTTCGAGAGATTATGAGTAGATATTAGCACTAGGGTAAATGAGGCCTATTTTATAGTGGTGAAATTTAGATTTTGATGCCACCAAACAATTGATGGTTCACTAGAAATTTTTGGCTATCCTCCTAGGCATCCCACTAAGTTGGTTGCAATACATTTTGGAAGCCATAGGTAACCATCTAGGTCATTTTATTTGTATAAAATATGGGTTTCCATCTAAGCTTTACCATCATTACACTTGGCTTCAAATTGAAGTGGATTTTCATGAAGAACTCTTCAAGGAGGTTGAACTACTTGCCGAAGGAAAATCCTGGAATCAATTGGTGAATTATTGGAGGGTTACCTTCAGGTGTTATGTTTGTAGATAGGTTCGACACCTTATGGATCAGTGTGTGAGAAATAAACACAGGTTTATGCCAACTAAGAAGGTACGGTTTCGGAATAATATGGTTCGAGCTTTGGAGACCTTGATTTTCGCTTATGTGACAATTCCCATTGAACTCAATGAGGATCTGGTTCTTAGACATATTGTTCCAAGTCCTTTTATGGATTAGAATGGTATTCTTGTCTCTTTGTTTGATTTAGCCCCATGTATTTCCCCTCCTCCCTAGTGCCTTCCCCTCAAGGAATTTATCATTTGAAGAATCCTATGTATTGGAAACTAAAACTGAATGCCTAAAATATCTCTAAGTGGCATCTTTAAATTCTAGGCAAATTTTCAGACTCCATCCATCATTACAAGTGATCAAATTAACAGTTGGACTTTATATTTTGATGGATCAAAATCTAATGAAGGAGTTGGTATTAGATATGTCTTAGCTGATCCCCAAGGAATAAATTCCTTCTTTCTTATAGATTAAATTTCTCT
This sequence comes from Pinus taeda, assembly GCA_000404065.3. Classification (NCBI taxonomy): domain Eukaryota; kingdom Viridiplantae; phylum Streptophyta; class Pinopsida; order Pinales; family Pinaceae; genus Pinus; species Pinus taeda. The sequence continues at coordinate 43,520 of APFE030330629.1, forward strand.
TGTACCAATGATGTAGTTAAATATGAGGCTTTATCCTAAGCTATTCACAAAGTAATTGAAATGGATATCAAAAACATCAATGTTTTAGGTGATTCAGAAACTATTGTAAAACAATGTAATAAAACCATTCATTATGTATCCAATATTTTGAAAAAATATAGTCAAGAAGTATGGGACTTAGTTCAAAGCTTTGATAACTTTGAATTAGATTCTATACCCCATTCTCAAAATTATGATGTTGATCTACTTGCTAGCGTTGCATCAAGGCTTCTTCCAATTGAATTTCTTTTTTCCTGTAATGTTTTTCAACTGAGATTCTTTTCAAGCCTTTTATCCTCGACAATATTCAAAATTGGAGAGTATTTGATGATGATGGTAATGAAATCAAAAATTTCTTGACTCTAGGAGATACTTTCGATTGATCCATCATTCATGAAGATTAACATGCCACTCAATTACAATAATAATTTTCAGATGACCTAAAAAGTCATAATTTTATTCCAAAATTTGTAGTCTGATTGGAAAATTCATATAATTTTCAAAATAAATTCAAAGGTAGTACAAATTTCAAAACCAATAGTTCTGTAAAAGTTGTTAATCTGGCAATAGAAAAACAACCACAACATATTAATTTGGTATGTAATTGAACACCTACTGAAAGATCCAAATTTATCAAATTGTTCAAGTAATATAAGGATGTGTTTACCTAGACTTATGATGATTTGAAGCTTTATGATACTAAAATTATACAACATGTAATTCGAATCAAAAGTGATACTAAAACGTTTTAGGAAAATTTGAGGAAAATGCATCCTAAACTTGAAGTTCAAATTAAAGAAGAGGTTAAAAAAATTTAAAATCTTGAATTATTTTTCCGATCAGGCATTCGCAATGGATATCAAATTTAGTTCTAGTTCGAAATAAAACCAGAGATATTAGAATCTACATTGATTTTTGAAATATGAATAAATCATCTAAAAAAGACAATTATCTTGTCCCTCCAATGGAACATATTGTTCAATCAGTTGTAGGATCTAAAATTTTCTCTCTTCTTGATGGATTCTTTGGTTATAACTAGATTTTGGTTGCACCAAATGATCAAATTAAAAATACTTTTCAAACCAAATGGGGCACATATGCTTATAAAAATATGCCATTTGGATTAATCAATCTTGGGGCTGCTTTTCAATGAGCCATGGATATTTCTTTCAATGGACTTATTAATAAATTCAAGGTGGTAAATCTAGATGATATCATAGTTTATAAAAAGAAAAGAGTTCAACATGTTGATCATTTGAGGAAAATATTTCAAAGATGTCAAAAATATGGAATCTCATTAATTCCCAAAAAGATGATATCTACTACCATTGAAGGTAAATTATTAGGATTTATAGTTTCTAAAGAAGGTATTTTTATTGATCCATATAGAATCCAAGCAACCTTGAAATTGTTCTTCCTCATAATAAAAAATCTATGTAATCTTTTCTAGGAAAGATTAATTTTGTTCGAAGACTTATTCCAAGTTACACTTAAATAGTTAGACCAATGCAAGATTTGGTTAAGAATGATCATGCTTTTAAATGGGGACCTCTAGAAAAATATTCTTTTGAAAAAATCAAAGAAGCCATTTGTGCTACTCCAACATTAATAAATCAAAATTTTGATATAGAATTTGTGTTGTATTCATTTTCATATGATATCTCTTACGCAGCAATCCTCACTTAGAAATTTTTTTGAAGATACAGAAATCCCAATATCTTTCATGAGTTATAGCTTTCAAGGTGTTGAATTAAACTATCAGAGAAATGAACAAGCAAGCTTATGTTGTCTATAAATCAGTCAAACACTTTAGACCTTTCTTGTTGAAATCTCCTACTAAAGTGATAGTACCAATCCTACAGTCACAAATCTGTTGGTCCAAAAAGACATAGGAGAAAAAAGAGCAAACTGGATGACTACATTATAGGAATATGATTTAGAAATTAAACCATCTAAAGTCATCAGAGGACATTGTCTGTGTAAATTATTAGCTGAAGCAAAAGGATATCACTTAGAAGATGATCAAAGTTCCAATTCTGAAATAGGATGGTACAATCAATTTGAAATGAATCAAGAACAAATATTATACATACTTGTACCAACAAATACATGGTATGCAAGTATAAAACATTTCTTAATTCATGGTATTGATCCTGATTATTTATCAATTAAACAAAAATTGGCTTTGCGTCTGAAATGTTCCAAGTATCAATTAATTGATGGCATTACTTTTAGGAAAAATTATGATGATTTTTTACTAAGGTGCCTTGAGAAATATGATGCAGAAACATTCTTAGTAGAATTACAAGACAGATGATTTGGAGTGAATTTTGGAGGAGAAACCACTGCATATAATGTCTTCTGAGCAACTTATTACTTGCCTACTATTCAAGGATTCCTATTCATATGTGAGGAAATGTAAGGAATGTCAAACAACATTACGAAAATGAAAAAGACCAACTATTCCTATTCAACCTGTTGAAGTTGTAGGACCATTCAAACAATAGGTATTAGATATTATTGGTGAGATTAATCCAAACTCTTCAAAATTACATAAATATATTCTCACAACTACTGATTATTTCACAAGATGGACTGAGGAAATCCCTTTGAAAAAAATTCAATGAGGAAAAAGTACAATCTTTCGTAGAAACCCATATAATCACAATGTTTGGAGGTCCATTGTCTTTTGTATTTGATAATGCTTCATGTTTTTCTTCTCTTAAGATGATTGGATTTTTCCTAGACAAGGATATCAATATTAAATAGTCTGCAAACTATTATCCTTAAGGTAATGTTTTAGTAGAATCCACAAACAAAAAATTGATTCAAATTATGAAAATGGCAGTTCAAAATCAACAGAAGAATTAGCATAATTAGTTATCTAACACCCTATGGGATGATAGAGTCACCCTCAAAAGAGTATTAGGAAACTCCCTTTAATTCCTAGTATATGGTAAGGAAGCCATTTTGCCGCCAAATGTTTTCTTGCCATATATTCAATTAGCTCAATTTGTAAGGCATAATTCAATAAAAAGAGGGTTTGATAAGAATTTAGCATCTGATAGAGACTTGTTGTTGGTGACCTAGTTCTCAAATGGGATAAAAGCCATGAGGAGAGAGGAAATCACTCTAAATTTCAGCATCTTTAGATTGGTCCTTTTTAGATCTTGATCTGAACTTAAGAAAAAACACAACAAATTACATATATAACCATAAAAACATAGGTTCAGTAGAAATAACACTTCATTTCATTACTATCAAATACTAAAATATGCTTACAAACAAAATGGAAATAAGACTAGCTCGGGCAATGGTAGCTTATCACTGAGAAGAGATATGGCGGTTACATGCCTATGAACTATATTACAATGAGGCTCGAAGGGCTATTTATTATTGAGAAACAATGAAAAATCATAAAAATACAAATACCTAACCCTAGGGGATGAAGAACCAAAATTATTGGCCATGATTGGGTAGATTGGTACATCAAATTTTTCAGGTCATAACTTTGGCATGTGGTCTTCGTTTGATGCGCACAATACCTCATTAGAAATACTATTCGAGGAATACAAATTTATATTGGCCAATATAAGACAATGACCCATGATGGCATTGGTTTTCCCCAAAATTATTGTCTAGGGCCTCAAAACAGCTCCAGAAACTCAAGATCTGAAAAACTACCAAAAATAGTAAACTCTGCTATAATTAAGGAAACTAAAAAATTGAAAGAGACGGTGGTGATGGTCCAAGTGGAATAGGTGCGTAGCCACCACCATCCACCTATATCATCCCTCCCTCCTTAGGAAGAAATGGTCCCCATTACATTGAGTACCTCCATGAGATGGGGAAACTTCTACTGAACTTGGTCCCTGGTGAGTCACTTTCCTTGGTGCAAAAGTTGGCCAACTTTTACAAATCGATATATTTGGATCTTCTACTAGTGTGTGTTCTTGACCTATGCATCCATAATCTAATCAGTTGTGGCATGTTCCATGTAGTCTGGGTTTAAATTTGTTGGTGAGAGTTGTTCTGCAATGTCTGATGTGTCCAGTAATGGTGTGAAGTATGGTCGAAGGTGGTCCACATTAAACATTGGGTGCAGCCCAAGGAATGGGGGAATGATGTGCTCAAAAGCATTGTCTCCCACAACTTTGGTACTGGTGTAAGCATCATATCCGAGTGGTCTCAGCTTCCGATGGGCTCTGATAAGGTGTTCCTTCTACAAATGTAACCAAACTTTGTCGCCCAACTGAGGAAATTGATGTTGATCATGCCACTGCTTGTACTTGGAATTTGATTTCTCCAAGACGTCATGAACCTGCAGGTAGATGTGTTGGATGCATTTAATAAATTTGGTATCTTTATCACCCTTAGACAATACATGCGTGGATTCTATTAGTGTAGTCACATGAGGCATGGTAACATCAATTGAACACAATGGTTGAAATCCTAGACCCACTTAAAAGGGATTGTGACCAGTCGAGTTATGCAGAGATATATTATAATTGTGTTTCACATAGGGAAGAATCTCATCCTAGGTTTATGGATGCTTCGAGTTGTACATTTGGGGTATGTGCACTATCATCCTATTGACAACCTCCATTCGGCCATGAGTCTGGGGATGGAAGGTAGTCGACCTTGTAGGTTTGGTGTCCAATAGTGTCTAGATTATTGACTAGAATGCACTCAGGAACCTACTATCCCAATTTGATATAATGGTCTGTGGGACCCCAAAATGTACCCATACTCATTCAAAGAACAGTTTGGCAGTTTCCTCTGCTATAATACTCTCTTGCAAGCTGCCAATATAGCCGTCTTAGAAAATCTGTCCACAACACAAAATATACAGTCATTACCACCATTCGTAAAAGGGAGGCTAGACATATAGTCCATGGATATGGATTCCCACAGCTGGCTGGGAATAGGCAGAGGAGTGTACATGCCTTGCTTCATTATGGTTGGCTTCTTGATGGCACAGGTAGTGTAGGATCTGATATATTTCCCAACATCTAGTCAGATTTGGGCCAATAAAAGTACTTTTATAGTATAGCCACAATTTTCTCCACACCAAAGTGTCCTATGACCTGATTATAGTGTGCCTCCAAAATCATCCTAGCACGCTCGCTTGAAGGAACAAAAAGATGTCCCAAGTAGCATAACAATGCATCCTAGAGGAGGAAATCAGAAAGTTTCTTTCCATCTACCAGAATCTGGTATGTGGAGGTTAACTCTAGATAATTTTTGTATCGATGTGGCCATCCATAGGTCTCGTGGCCACAAGAGTTAAGAAAAATAGTCAATGCTGCAATTGTGGGGTCAATTGAGGCAATATGCAACAATATTTGTGCTATCCTTCTTGTATTTAATGTTCAAGTGGAATTATTGTAGATATGTAGACCACTTCTGATAGTGATTATTATGTAGCTTCCCTTGTGTCTGTATAAACTGAAGAGGTCGGTGATTAGTGTGTATGACCATATCCTTCCCCATAATGTAATTCTTCCTTTGTCAACAAGCCTACATGATGGAATACATATCTTCATGGAAAATTTTAGGGGCTAATGTTCGCCCAGTGTACTAATTTTCCATGATTTTTCCACCAAAAGGATTCGTTAATTTCCAATTTTTATAAAATATGATTCACCCAAATTTTAGAATATAAAAATATTTTACCTTAAAAATCACCAACATTATATAGAGACTATATATAAAATCATTATAAATTTGAATAATTTTACAAATATATCAATAAACATTTTATAGTTTACATATTAGGGATCAGTGAGATTCGCCAATGTTTTTAAACTTCAAGAAAATTTTCCATCCATAAAATTTTCCTTGCATAACTTTATCATAGGTGTGGTACTTCCGAATTGTATCGAAAAATGTCTCACTATCATAGGCCACTGGATGCCCGTAATGGTTGAGGAATGCACCAATAGCATAGTCTGAGGTGTTTATCTCGATTCCAAATGGTTATTACAAGTCTAGTAGTGTGAATACTGGCTTAGAGTAGAGTCGGTGCTTCAACTTAATGAACGCATTCACTTGGGACTTGGACCAAGAAAACTTTTCTTTCACCCCACCCTTAGTAATCTGACTCAAATTCTAAGTGATATGGGAGAATCCCAAAACAAACCTCTGATAAAAATTTGCAAGGGCCAACAATCTGTGAAGCTCCATTAGAGTGGTCAAGGCTGGCCAATCTCAAATGACTTGGATCTTAGTCAAATCCAGATGCACACAATGGCCAACTATGATGTAACCCAAATATTGGACCTGGCTCATGCCAAAAGTGCATTTCTCCAAGTTGGCACACATTTTGTGCTACTAAAGGGTTTGAAGGACCTCTCAAATGTGTTGCAAGTGCTCTTCAACTCTTGTCGAGGATGAGGATATCATCCAAATAAAAAACCATGAATAAGTTGGTGAAGGGCCACAAGATATCATCCATTAGCCTCATAAAAGTAGCAAGGGCATTTGTCAACGTGAAGGGCATAACCAACCATTCAAAAAGGTCTTCTTTGGATTTGAAGGCAGACTTCCATACATCTGTGGGCTCTATTAGAACTTGGTGATAGCCATACTTCAAATCAATATTGCTTAAATAATTGGCCCCGTTGAGTTGTCCATCATGTCATCAATACATGGGATTGGATACCTATTCCTGACAATGACTTTGTTTAGTGCCCTATAATCAATGTAGAGCCTCCAGGTCCCATACTTCTTTTGTACAAGTACAACCAGGCTTCCACAAGGCGAGGAACTTGGTCGAGCATTCCCTTATTGAAGCAACTCTTAGATATTATGTTTGATCTCTTAATTTTCTACAATGGAGCGGTGATATATGGGCCTGTTGGGTAGAGGTGCTCCGAGAGTCAGATCAATCAAATGCTTGACTTGACAATGCAAGGGTGCCCTAGTCAGTGAGGAGAAGATGTCTGTGTATGTTATAGCTCCAAATCTCACTATTATGGTTTGTGATGCTACATTCATGGCCTAGGGCAACCCCTCCTTCCAGACCTGGTCCAAAATCTAAAAAACAGTGTTTTATTCCCTGTACGCGACATTGTCCTGAGTTAAACGCGTGTATATGCGGGTTCATATATACCCAACCCGCGTATATGTATTAAAACACTTAAAAAATTATAAACTCCTTATTTTTGGGCGGAGATCGCGGGTTTTACCTGCTGATCACCTGTTAGTGCCCGTGGCCTCAACTGTCCCCAACCAATTCTTAACTAAAAAACTACTTTGGAATTGGTATAAAATGACACCAAAGGGAAGGCCTAAAGGAGGAGAGAGTATAGAGAAAGGTTATTATACTGAGATTTCCCCCTGATCAGGTCTAAAGACCCTTGTACCTTCTGCACTTCCCCCATTTTGTACAGGAAACCCTTGTTTCCTTGTGATTGGATGTTCATCCCTTTGTTATGACATCTTGGAGTGAGTATTGGAAGGAGACCTACTAGAGGCTTGAGGCGGGACGGATCCAGAAGGAGGTTGAGCTTTAAGCCTGCAGAAGTGTTCAGGTGATATTGCTCTTTTTTGTACTATTCTATTTGTCTAATAAAGAAACATGTCTTGTTCCTGATATGCTTCTTTCTTTATGTTAATGATGTTCATGTTTGAATTTCATGTATGAATGGATGTCTAAAAGTTTATAACTAAATCCTTTCTTGTATAACATAAAGATGATTTTTACGTGAATCTTTGTCCATATAGTGCTGCATTCCTTGGAATTGTTGTTTTTGCAGGGCAAAGGAGCGGAAGGGACGTGAAGAAGGGTTTGCACTCTTGAGGAGTTACCCAAACGTAGGACCTGAGGTAAGTCCTTCTCACCTTAGAAATAGCGTTTTCTAGCATAATGGTTGTGTGTGTGCGTGTTTCTTGATTTAGACAACTTTCAGTCTGCTAGGGTTCCACCCAAGAGCCTTAGGGGATAAAATCCCGCAACATTGACTATCTCCAAATTAGGTGACATCTTAATCTTAAGTTATGCGCTCTTTTCTTGAATTCAAAATTTATGGTACTGACTCTGCTCTTGTGTTTACAAGTTCTACTTATGGGTGCAAGTCATGATTAGTTGAAGAAAGGTAAACTTGTTGTTCAATATGAAATGTTTGCATCTTACCATTTAACCCTTGACACTTGTTTCCTTGCAAATGAAGGTGCCACTTTGCCTAAAATTCCCTTGAAATCTCCAATAATTGTTGCATTTCCATACAAACAATTAAGTTTAGATAGATCTATTTCTATGATACCTAGTTTTGTTGTTCCTATTCCATAAAAAATCCAGTCAAGAGAGATGCCAAACCTGAAAATGTATAAGACAATGTCAACTATCTTTGCCTTAGTAGATGACCCCCTGATTGATAAGAATAAGGGGGAGTCCAAACGACCTCTTACTAGTGGAGGGATGGGGCCACCTATATCACATGTTACTAGTAAATCTATTGTTGATGGAACTAGTCTTATTTAAACATAAATTCTTTTTAAGAAATATCCCATAGGTGATACATATGCTCAAGTTATAGGGGTGTAGTGGAATATATATCCATCTAGACAGAGACATTCCTTGCCAACTACTCCTTCAAGCAATTTATCTGGATGTTAGCTTCAATAAATGCATATCCAAATGAAATTATATCTCCTATGGGTCCAAGTTCATATGGGGTAGTCACATCATATTTGGAATTTCAAGATAAGGAATCAAAATGTTTAGATTAATATAAGGAATCTTAATTATCAAATAACAATAGAGGAGATATCTGAGAAGGTGGCATGGGAGAAACAAGGAATAGTAGAAAAAGAAATGAATTCCAAGGTTTTTATAGATGAGCAATTTTTAGGGAACAAAACCAAGAATGGGTTTTCTATAAAGAAGACTTTCCACCTTCTCCTCCTGATCATCAAAGGATATTGGTTTTGTTATCAAGTTGTTGTGAGTTGAAGGGGATAGTTTGTGAGCATTCACAACTCTTCCACATTGAGTATTATGAAAGTTTTGACAAGTCACTAGGAAGGTACCTCCGAGATGATTTGTTTGACCAAGTAATGTTTTCTCTTCATGTATTTTTCTTCTTCCATAGCTTTCTCTTGATATCTTGTAGAATTTTCATCTACAGCAATAATTGGCAAATTTTGATGTGACAACATATAAAAAACATGTAGAATTCTTGTTGTTTCTGTAATGAACCCTCATAAGCACATGTTCTTTTCTATACATAGTGTGACGGTAGCCTCATGATATCAGTAAGACAATTACCTTTACTGTTGGCATTACCTGGAGAACATGAACGAAAAATATGTATGTGGCATGGGTGCTTAAAATGTGCATGGAAAGATGGAGTTCTAGAAGCAACCCAACGAGTAGTCATGTCTAATGCTGCATGGGGTTTATCCTTTTGAAAATTCTTAGAGCTTAGTTTCTCTAATCATATTGCAGCAAGTAGTGTTGCAAGATGTGGTCATTCATGACATTGAGACTACATTTTCTTTTATGGGTATGCCATTGAATTTCACTACTTCATGTTTTGAAAGAAATTCTCATGTTGTTTTTCTATTTTGACCTTGTGATATCTTACATAATTTATGTAGCTCTTGATTTTTCCAGAGTACCCATAATTGTGTATGATAATTACTGAATATTCCATACTAATCTATTGGAACTACATTATTCCCAAATTCAATGTGATAGGTTTGGAAGTATGATTGCATGTTTCCGATATTCCTCCATCGATGTTCTACCTCTTCATTTGCCACCTTCAAAGTTAGGGTTCCATGATCTACATCAACAAAATTGGCTCATAAAAGAAGCTTTAAAGGTACTTTATGATACAAACTATACATATGGGAAGATGTTTGCTAATTAATATATGTATATCATACCTACGGTGTAGGACCCCCTAGATCCAAACTAATATGCATTCTGATGCAAATGAACAAGTTGCAAATAGAGCAGGAATGTTGTTTGAAGAGGTTTTTAATTTTCTCAGACATAAAATCACCACATCTTGATCCTTTTATTTTTGTATTAAGTTTCTTTAATCAAGGAGGAAAATTTCAAAGCTTGAAGGAATGTTGTATAAAGAGAGAGTTGAATTTGAGGTGATATTATAGATGTATATAAAGGTTGTTTAGTGTACCTTAGGTTGTCTAATATTTCCACATTTGTTTATAGAAATTACTTAGTTGGAAATCATTTCTTCATAGGGTTCATTCTTTTGATGCAATCTATCAAATTGAAACAGGGTTTGTTGAAAGAGGTCATCATTAGTGTTGGGAACGTTGGAACTTGGAAGCCCTATTGCTGATATTTCATATCTAAAAAATATAAGGTGTCTTCTTTATGAAGCCTATGAATAGGATCACCATCTTTTCCATTTAGATGCATCTCTTAGAGTGAAAAAATCTCTTGCCAAATTGGAATCTAGTCCACTGGACGATTTTAAGACTCCATATAAGAATATAGTTTTAGTACCCAAACTAATAGTAATCAAGTGTCAGCAGCAACCCATGTGGTATAATTTTTATGCATATAAATATTCATAAAAGGAAACACATGATAAAGCATTTCTATCCAAACGTATGTATACTCGAGATCACCATATAAGTCAGAACCTTGGGTGGGTTTTACTTTGGAAAATTGACTTATTTAATTCAAATTTCATTTTAGGGATTTTATCCATGGGGTTAGTGATGTCAACTAGTGGAGGGTTTACCATAGAAGGAGATCCTAACTACCTAAAATCTTATTTATGGAAAATCCTTTTTAAATATGGAGATCTTTTACTTTTTGAGTTGGCGATAAAGGAATTGTGCTCACAACTAGTCATTATCTTGCATTACTCATGTAAGAGTTTTGGGTGCATTAACATTCCTACAATAGTTCAATACATGCCATGGGATGCCATTGTTGTTCTAGAATCGTGCATTAATGGAGGGAGAAAAAAAATATCCATGTTTGAAGAGTGCAATGCCTTGCTTTAGACAGTGAAGTTGAGAGAATAATAGCGTTATGGGGAGAGTGTTGAGCCTATATTACACAATAACCTAGTCGGAAGAGTGTTGAGCCAAAATCACATGATATCCCCTTGGGGTGAGTTTTGATAAAATGACCAAGATCCTTTATCTACCCACTAGTTAGTGAAGATGATTACCAATATCAAAAAAGTTAGGTCAATTTGAGCATCTATTCATGTTCTACGAAAGCATTGTTGATGACACTGGTTTACATGAAAGCAGGATCATGCATTAATTTCATTGAACTAATGCTATTTTCAAGTTGAAAAAAAGGTGCAATACAGGTTTCAATGTTGAAAATTCCAATGAATAATACATGGGGTGCTACCTTTGTAAGAGTCAACCATTGATGGGTGTTGAAGTTGATTATGTTCTAGCCACGTATAGATCTCAGTCAACTATTGTCTTGCGCTTTTGTTCTTCAGTCCCTCAATTCCAACATATTTAGTATCATTTCAAACTTTTGTACAAACTTTTTCAGTTGATAGGTACTCCAATAAGAATTTGAGCACAACAACAACACTTACAGATTCAACATGTACAATTAAAAAATTTTACATGAGTCCTTCCTATTATCACATTTTACTTCTTTTGATGCATGTGAAAGAACTGTTTAGGTTGATCCTAAGTACCACCAATACAAATATTGAATTTACACCATATGGAAATACCAAACACTCTTAATCGAAAAATATTTTCCTCTTTTATTATTCGAAACATCCATTGTATCTATATATTGTTCATAAAAATAAAAAAAAATAATAATGGTAGTCAAAAAACATCTTGCTGAAAAAAATAATTATCTCATACCATCAAGACAAGAACCTTCAAATTATTAATGACACCATTGTGCAAAGATGCAGATAATGGGCATTTAACACATGCCTCAATCTTGCAAGAATATAAAATTTTGGTTTCTTGCAAATGGACTCCATAAAATGCTATAATGTGATATGTGCATGCACATATTTTCTCATGCTCCACGTAGGAGAAGGTTCGAGAACTAAGAAAGAATATTTATGATGTTACTTGTTTACAAATTTGAGAAAGCCTCAAGGTTTACAGTCAAAATTTGGAAATTCTATTTCCTGGTGGAATGTCAGAGATGCTTGGATTTGAATACCGCTTCAATGCTTGTTTAATATATAGGTAAGTGTGAATGAATAAAAGCTTTATGTCATTTTTATACAGTGAATTCCCATTCTCTCTAAGTTATAAAAGGAAAGTTAAAACATGATTAGACTAAGGGACAACATGTTCCATTGCCAAAATTTAACCTTACAGGTAAGTGCACTACACTTGTTTGATACTTCCACACATTTTGAGGGCATGCCAATAGAAATGTCAATGTTGTTGGATACACTGGCATTCGTTAGTTTTAGAAAAGCTCTATTTTTCAAATATGTTCTTTTCATGAAGTAATATTCCAACCAATAGGATAAATAATTAGCATGCCTAGGGCATAAAGTGGTGTTATTTTTTTCTTTTATTTGTGATTTATTAGTATTCCACCAATAATTAACTTTATTATGGAGCTATCTGTTTAGTAGTATATTACAACAGTAATTTATTAAATGAAAAGGATTCTAGCTTGTTTGAATGCCATAAATGGAAAGGAAATTTAGCTTTGAATTAGAAAAATGGAATATATTATGAAAACTATGTTTTTTGATCAAATATAGGTCTATTGCCTAATCATCAAAAAAATTAGTTATGTCAATAAGCAATGATTTTGGACAGGATGAATTACAAAACTCTCTAGCTCAAAACATGTTAGCATATTCATTTTTGTATGCATTAGAGAAAAATGTATGAGTAACATTAAGTTTTGTTTGAATATTTATAGAATCATTTCAGAGATTCTAAATGGAAATTGCATGTTCTAATCTTGCCCAATCAATTACAGGGAAAAAAAGGGGAATATATAATTTGTTGATCTATGGGAATTTGATTCTTTCCCTTGGAATAGGATGTTGGCAATTGAATATTACTATATTGAAGTTATATTCCTAGTTAATGTTGCAATTTACAAAGTCTTGTCTTATTCTTTTTTAGTTTTGCGTTGTAATCTTGTGTCAGCAATACTTTGCTCCACCCATTAGATCTCTAGTGACTAGTTTTATTGTTGAAGTGTTACTGCTTGTTAGTGATAACTAGAGGAAACAATACAACTACAAAAGTGGAGCATAATACATTCTTAGTAGAGATTGCTAGTTATGTTGTGTTTATTTGTGACAATTTATTTGCTTTGTTTATATAGGTCATCTGAGCTCAAAGTGGCCACTATTGCCCAACTAAAGAAAACTTGTTCAAGTTTCCTACTTTTATGCGGAAAAATAACATTAACAACATTGCTGATGTTGAGGTATATATCGTATAAATATTTTATAGTCTACCTTAGTTTATATTCCAACAGTCATCGAATTTCATGTCTTATACTCTGCATTGTATCTTTTTTTTGTTCAGAAAAGGAACACAATATTAGTGGTAAGAAACAGGGATTGAAGAAAGAGTTGAGCAATAACACTAGAGTGACAAAATGAAAAGTAAAGAGAGAGAAGAGAACTGGTCTAGTGGTACCCATAGTGTCAATATCTTGCATAAGGCACACATAGATATGGATGGTCAAATTTTCAGAGTTGGCGAATTCACTTGCATAAGGCACACAATGATTATGTTTTGAAGTGATGAAACAATATTTCATGTGTAAATTGTATTCCAACCAATATTAAGTTGGAAACTCATATTGTAATACTTGACATTTTATATAATATAATTCGTGATTGGAATTATTTATAGTTGCATTTTATGTTACTTAGTGTTGTAATTAACATATGTAACTTTCCATTTTCATATTAGATGAACATGTACATTGTATGGAATTTTTTAAAATTTAGTTGTAAAATCATACTAATTAATTGATGTTGATTAATAATGAACACATAAATTCAATCTAAGACTACTAAATTAGAAGTTTTTTTTTTAATTGATGACAAACACAAACAAAATCAATACACAACTAATATAGTTGTTTATAACAATTATTAATGAAAGTAAATGAAATGAATATAAACTACTAAGTTAGTCATTTATATAATAAATATGAAACTACCAGAAAAAGATAAATGACTACTGCAAATTATAAAATTTTTATTACAATTGACAACTAGTTTTTTCATATATATGATTGTTAGTAGCTAATTTACAGTATCTTATAACACGAGCAAAATTTAGTCATATATATTTTGTCATTAATTGGTTTGGAATGATGACTAAAATTTGCATATATATGACTATTAGTAGCTAATTTACAATATCTTATAACACGACCAACATTTTCGTCATATTTCTTTGGTCATTAATTGGTTTTGTTGGGTGATGATTTAGTAATATATTTCGTCAATAGTTGTGACAATCAATGACCAAATCAATGACTACATTAATGACCAAATCAATGACTATATCAATGACTAAATCAACGGCTAAATTAATGAGTAAATCAATGACTAAATTAATGACCAAAGATACTACTAAACAACATAATTAAGACAACCAATTAATGACTAAGCTAAAAATGACTAAAATTTGGTCGCATTATAAGATAATGTAAATTACCTCCTATTGGTTGACCAAAAAATAGTCGCCTATATCCAAATTTTAGTCATTTTTTTAGAAATTAATTAGTAATTTTTTACTAGTGAAATGACACCCACACCTACCCACCAATCTCTAATTTCTTTAGCGTATGGGAATAAATTACGACGCCAAGGAAACTTCCTTGTTCCCACCAACACCTTCTTGACCTAGTAAACATAGACTTTACAGACAACCGTGGAGACCTAAGACCAAGTAGAAAACATCTTACACTACCCTTTGAAACTAAAGACATACATATGACCAATCCAAATGTTTGAACCATGCTTTGATACCACTCAATAGTATCAAATATCACCCAAAGATAATAGGAACCACTTTATAACACCTCCCTTCCCACATTTACCTGCTTTTGCAAGACCTCCAAGTAAGTGTGAAGTGAAGTGCTACTATGAAATGAACCAACCACTAAGCTTTCGTTATGGAAGTGGGGTAGACAATTGGAAGCTTAAAGACATTGACTACAACAAAACCGAAAATTTACACCAGATTTAGCGCCAAATTTTAGTGCATTTTTTTTACAATCAAGATGAGAAACTCAGCACTAATTCTTACTCTATTATACAATTTTTAAAGCATCATTTTTTGCATCTCATTCTACATCCCGTTTCATTCTAGATTTTGCATCCTTTTTTACACCATATTATGCATAATTTTTTGTGTCAAAATTTGCACGAGGATTTGCATATGATTTTATGAAAGGTTTTTCTTCTAGTTTTGTGCCATTTATTACATCTATTTTTCACCTTTTTTTTCTTCCTATTTTGTGTCATTCTTTGCTTCCATTTTTGCATCAAAATTTTCATCAAGTTTACACCAATTTTTTCATCTAATTTAACATCCTTGTTGCATTCATTTTGTGTCGGGTTTTTCATCTAGGCTTACACCAGGTTTTGTATCGAGTTTTACACTAGCTTTGGTGCCTATCTTTGCAGCATATGTTGAATTTGATTTAGCACGAAATTTTGCATCCATTTTTGTGCCCATTTTTTCATCTTTTTTCGGACCATTTTTTACGTCCACTTTTATGTTTGATATGTCTCCCTTTTTCACATCTCATTTTGCACCATATTTTACATCATTTGCTACATCAAATTTTGCATCATTTTTAATACCACTTCTTGAATCTAATTTTACATCGTTTTGAGCATCCAAATTTGCATCTATATTTTCATCTTATATTAAGGCATGTGTTTTTTCCACCTTTCCATCCCATTTTTCATCTAATGTTACAATCTATTTTGAGCCATTTTTTTACATCCACTTTTGGAATTGTTTTTGCACTAATTTTTGAATTACTTTTTGCATCCAACATTGCATCTCAATTTGCATCTAATTTTGACCTATTTTTATGCCCATTTTTGCACCATTTTTGTGTAATTATCTATCTAGTGTTGCACCATTACTGATGTCCACTTTTTCATCCAATTTTGCATCATTTTTGCCATCCAAATTTTCATCCCTTTTCAGCCCGACTTTGTGCCCACATTTGCATCTCATTTTGTGTCTAAGTCTGAGTCTAAATTTGCATATGATTATGCATCATTTTTTGCATCCAATATGGCATCCTTGGTTTCACCCTTTATTTAGCCCCATTATGCATCTTGTTGTATGTCTATTCTTAGATTTTGTTTTTTGCAGTTTTTGAACCCAAGTTTGCATACAAAATTTACACCATTGTCTGCATCATAATTTGGCATCTTAATTTGCATCATTTTTTTATTCTTTTTAGCACCCAACTTGAAATCCCCTTTTGCATCTTATTTTACATCTAGTTGTCTGTCCTTTTTTGAATCTAGTTTGGTGTCTATTTTTTGTCCTTCTAATTGTGACCATTCCCCATGAATATTAAGGCATGATGGAATCAAATAATCGACCACCTACTTGCAAACCAGGTGCTTTTAAAGTAATTAGACCTTGAAACTTTACAAGATACGAATTTTAAAGTGTTAATTAAATTATAAAACTTTGTAAAGTTTTGTAGGGTCCATGGGCTCAGCGAGTGAAAACAACCGTCCAATAGATGTAGAACATAACTATTTTAGAACAAGAAAGAAACTTTCACATTTTTAATATTCTCAACCACCTAAAAAATAGCGTCAAAGATGATTATTTATATTTGAGACCCCAATTCCAATCCGAATAAGATAATCCTACCTTGAGACCATCAAGGACTAGGAAGAGGAAGAACATGCATAACATTATGCCATGCAAATGAAAAAACCCAAGAAGCGCCTTGTCAACACAACAATAAAGAAGTAAAGAAATATTTTGAGCAAACAATACCTTGTTAGTCTCGGACCAGCCAACTACACCATGACATTGATGATGTGACACAGTATTAGCTCCCTTAACTTTCTCAACTCCTCTTGGAAGCACTAGTTTACCGCATTGGTTCAAAAAATAGTTATTAACCGATCCATCTAATTCCAGCCTCAGAATTGTTTAGAAGAGTTAATACCCACTTCAGACGTATTTTCATTTTCCACAGAATCCATTTACTTGTTTTAGAGGCCTGAATAATTTCGATCAGAAAGATTGAAGACTTAACTGTACAAATTTTTTCGCTCCATCAATGTACAAAGCACTTTTGGATTCCTTGAGACATATGACAATGTAAAAAAATTTTATAACTAAAATTTATGGACTTTTTTCTTGGAGAAAAGGGGTATTTAAAAGTCAAATGGCTTCTTTAATCTTGACCATTCCAAATTATGTAACAACTCTTCTCCCTCTTCTATGCCACTCTATCCAAATTTCAAACATACCTATCATTTAAGGAAATAAGGTAGTTTACAATCATGTAAGACAACATTTGATAAAATAAGATAGTTTACAATATTGTATAGAATCACATTAAAAAATTGTGCCAAACCTCAGTAGCTGCACAATGATCCACCCATGTCCTTGTAATTTTTGTAACTCGGAGCCTCATTTGGCTATCAGAATGTTGGTAACTAAATATATAATATTTGCAACATCATGATGAAATGTTTAGCATAATTAATTTATTTGACATATCCAAAGATGTGTAACTAACGAAAAACAATTTAAATGGATAGAAAACAACGCGTTGTATTAGAAACTGGATAAATAGTTGGTTATTCGCAACCTATAAGGTTGACCTAGAACATTCACTTGGTGCAAAATTAAATACAATTTTTTTTATTGGAAACTTGTAATGCTGAGCTAGAATGTTCACATGGTGCAATATCGAAAAATATTGTCAAGGAAGTATTTTATCATGTCCACACATCTTCCATGAAGTTTTATTTCCATAACCAATCATAATGTCTGCACAAGATGACCCTTTATGCAAAACTATCAATGTAAATAACATTATTAAGTGATAGATTATTTCAAAATAGAACTATAGGTTAGGTTACTTTCTCAATTCTCTGTTAATCAAAACTACTTGCTTCAATAAAAGTGATATAATTAAAATATACTAAAAATGGAATCAGGGTTCGAATTCCAAAGACCTTCAAATGTTTGTTACAAGATAGGGAAAGATTATTTAATGGGACCCAAATTTAATGTATCTAAGAATTACATGACTGTATCATATATTTAAACATAGCTAAGTATCATACTAAACAAACAATATTATGAAACAAAAGAAATAATATACCAATCATGGAAAGGCAAAAGTGAGAAAGGATAAATGTTTTCCAAAGATGAACAAGGTTTTATAATACCTTGAATATTTACATCCTTAGAACAACTTAATTTAAATCTTCCACTGCAATAAACATATTATGTCAGCTTTAATTTAGCATAAAGTTTCTTTCTTGGAAAATATTGTCAAATCATCAAATGCGAGTTGAGTCACATTTTCAAAAAAGAAGAAAAAAACTATATTAGAAATACATAATGAGTCATGTAAAAAAATGCAAATATATATATACAGAGAGAGAGAGAGAGAGAGAGAGAGAGAGAGA
This sequence comes from Pinus taeda, assembly GCA_000404065.3. Taxonomy (NCBI): domain Eukaryota; kingdom Viridiplantae; phylum Streptophyta; class Pinopsida; order Pinales; family Pinaceae; genus Pinus; species Pinus taeda. The sequence goes on from APFE030330629.1 coordinate 62,182, forward strand.
GAGATTCTGTTAAGAGAATAGTTCTAACGCCTAGTATTTATCACGAACTGAATAAAATATATCATCGGCTTCTCATTCTAAATCATTATAAAAAGTCTCTAAATCTTCATACACATTATTTCAACACAACCAATAATGAATTATAACCAAAACATAGGTGTGCTAGATTAAAAGCGATTATAAAGACGCAAAAATTAGTATTAGCATATATAAAGACGTAAAACAAGAAAAGAAAAAACATACTATGAACAAAATAACAATGGTTACTTGTGTTGATCACTAAACACTGCTGGGTGAAAATCATGTTAATGTGTTGATGGACTGTCAATGGCTGACATCTATATATTTGGATGGGATACGTACATCAAATATTATTAATTAACGTGATTCAACCTGGGAATTATCAAGTGTTTTCTCTACCAAAAAGCTAATGACCCATTAATTTGCATGGCTATCCCACTATACCAAAAGTGACAGAAGCCTTTTCCATCTCTTTTTATTATGACCTCAAAAGGATATTAAATCTCATTGATTAGATCCTACTTGATTGTCCTCTCCTTGCTTAAGATTTAAATGTAGCACACTCTCTTTTGGGTGTCAAGCAACACCAAACCAAACAGTAAAGTAGCATGAGCTCTCCTCAAAAAGGACATTCTCTTACCAAAATTACCAATAGGGCAACCGAGTACCCTGTTAAAACTCCATTCCTATAAATAGCTTTCGCTCTAGCATCAAATTCATTTTGATTAACGTAGAAACTATAGGAATGACCAATACCCACACTGCAGCATGCTACATGAGCAAGTTCTAGGTATGAGTATGCTACAACTCTGCTTCATGAAAGTAAGGTGTGGCTTGCAATAAAAAATAAGGGAAGGTTTATGGTTTAAGCATTTCATTGTGAAGGTACAATAACCTTTTCTCCTGGTAATAATAACATGTGACACCTAGATAAATGGAACATGATGACTTGAGATCCTTACATTACTCCATCTTATCATAGGTGATATCAATCAAAGTTTCCAACATCAATACCTTCCATTACTTTACCAAACACACTATGGCACAATTTTTTCCTTCAAATCATATACCATTTGTGTTTACTACTCATGTCCTACTAGAATCCTATGCAAATAGATCCTTATCCCTTAGGAAATAAGCCTTTTATGGCCCACACACCTTCTATCACGAAAATAAAATCTGCAAGTTGTGAGCAGGATTATGATGCCAATAAAGACGACAACTTTTTACCATAGTTACATGACAAGGGAATGACTCAAAATCCAATCCAACTTTATTGACACTTATGAATATAAAACTCAAGTTGGGTGTTCCCCTCTACGAACATAATCGAGACCTAGTTGCAAGGTGAATGGAATCTCATGGATCCAACACATATTAACCAGGTGATTAGTTTCGGTCAGTAGAGTGTAGGATTGTGTTTGTTGTATTCTTTTAGGAAATTGACGACCTCTAAATTGATAAAAGTGTTGAGATGCATTTTCTCATCAGCATGGACTTGATCAACTTTCCTTTGCAGTTTTGGCCCCTTATAGAGTAGTTTACCTAACCCATTTGTAAATTCCTTTGCCAAGAACCATCATGTACATTTGAAATACCAACCAAATAGGTATCATCTACATTAAGTTCAACCCGTGAAATACATTATGCCTCTAAATAGTTGATTCCATTGTTTTAATTTGAATAGAATGGTTAACTTAAACAATAAGATTAAGAACTACACACTATTTGGTGACAGTGTTGAGGATCAGGGTCATCCCAATTTACCTCAAGAAGATTGTAAAGAAAAAGAAGTATGATAGACAACACTAGTAACTATTCATAGCAAACAAGTAAAAGCCAAAACATCTAAATACCTAAAGGCAACAAATCTCTGTCAACCAAGGGAGTAATATGACTAAAATGATATAGTCCTTGGGATCCACTACAAAGTCACAAGGAAGCCACCTCAAGCTCTTAATCCACAGGCCATTGTAGCCTTCTCCTAGGCATTCCTAATGAATTTCTCTTTATTAGAACACTCAAGGGAAATCATCTAAATAGGAAATGAAAAACAATAACTCTACAATTTTATGATGAAGCCCACTAACACGATCTCCAAAACCACTTCAACGCTCTGCAATAAATAGACAAGGAGGACATGAGCATAGATACCCTCACTCAGACTTGTCAATGGAATTAGTCTCCTAGAACATTTAGAAACCCTTAAGGAAAATCATGATCATATGGGTTTTGAACCTGTTGGTTTTCTAGATATTATTTACTTGTGGGAAGTTGCTAGGTTTGAGGCTACAGAATGTCCCAAGACATTACTGACAAACTAATAATATTGCATGTTAGTATTATGTTAGAAAAATTGGTGAACAACACAACTATCTTGACCAAACATTCAAGAAATAGTGTTATGATATCCCTCTATTACTGAAATGAAAAAAGACCAACTTAGAAACAAACAAGATGGCATATAAAATATATATTTAATGTTACAACTAACAAGCCATTTGCATCCCAATTGTCTTGCCCACTTCCCATCAAACTCTTTTACATGCTCCTAATTTCTAACTTTTCCAAAAGAGATTAATAAAGCATTTGCTACAAATTTAGAGACAATACCTACAAACCACCAAAAATTCCCCTCTAAAGGTCTCAACCTATATTCGTTCAAGCAATTTCTACTATTTGAAATGATTTTATAATTTCGTTGAAGAATCTTCATCTCCATTAAATCCTTGATTTGATATATTTTTTGGAAATAACACTGAGAAGGGGGGGTGAATCAGTATTATCAGATCAATAATTTAATTTTCAAATTTTTTTATACGGTACTTTAGTTCAATGAACTATCGTGTATACATGACTGTACTTAATCCAACCAAAATATATGCAGAGATCTTTTGATTTACCCACATTATCATGTATTGAACTTTAATCAGTATATCAGGAGTTCATTAGATAGTGCAGTAAAAAGAGATTAAAGCATCACACATAAGCAACACACATGAACACCAAGATATAAGGTGGAAACCCAATGTGGGTGAAAACCACCTGCTACAATCATCTATGTCTTGTTTTAATAAGAAAATTCTATTTACAGTTTTTGTATTTGTGTAGTCTTATACCAATATGTAGGCTTCTACCTGTAGAAGTCTACAAACTTCTCTCATTCTCCAGCTTCTAATGGAAGGGAACTACAACCCCCTAGCTCTTGTATTAGCCGATGTGTTTACTAGTACACAAGCACCAACCTACAAAGGCTACAACCTTCTCCTTTTTCTTCCAGGGACCATGTTTCATAAATTTTCAAACTAGATCCATAAACAACATCATATCAAATGTATTTGCATCAACCAATCACCTTTCGAACCAACCACAACTGAACCAATCAATCACTTTGACAACCCATCAATCTGATCATTCAAAATACTATCACCAGAATACAGTAACCAACACCCAAGCCAGAACCCAAAACACTACAATAGCAAACAGAAGCAACTAAAACATATTTTATAAGGTATGCGTTACTTCCATGTGTCGAACCTGCATGCATATGCGCTTTCCTCAAAGCAAACCAGCATAAATATATGCAAATAAAATTTATGATGTATATGTTTCTTTGATATGCAACTAGTGTGTATATGCTCCTTTTATAAAGTGAACCTCTGTACAGATCTATAAATGATGATTTCAACATTAAAACTATTCCATACTTCTGTCATAACCAAATCGTCATATTTACAGACTACAACATGTGCCAATTATTCAGATACATGATCAAATCACATAAAGATAATTCACTTCAAGCCTTGAGATCCTAATGCATCATTAGATCTTATCTTTCATCAAATTCTAAGGTTTCTCCTTGGTTTAGATCTAGTAATGCACCATAACCCAATAACCTACATACTAGATCTCACACTTCATCAGATATTCAGTGCTTGTGTATTTTTCCCTAATGATCTTCTCCTCCTTTTATAGTTTTAGGCCTTTCTCAATACCATGGACCAAAACCACTTACGACCAATACCTTGCATCAAATACCTAGGGTGAATACCTCGGATCAAATACCATGGACCAATACCATGGATCAAAATACCATGGACCAAATACTTCGGGCAAAACTTAGTTTTCCAAGGTATACGTGCTTTCCTTTCTGTGAAAGTGTGTGTGTACGTTATACACCCTTTTTACTCTGTTAACTTGCATGTATATGTGGCTTGGTCAATGGTGAACCTACATATACCTCTCTTTCTTCATTCTATGAAGACTGATCTATCATTCTTTGTTGTTTACCTAGTATACTGTGATCTTTCATCTGAGTGAGTTGCCTTCTAAACTAATTCGTTGAAGCTGCCCTGCATTTCGTCACATATGTAAACACTATTGTCATGCATTCTATCACATCTGATATCTCTTCTATAGATTCATCTAGTTACCATATACAAGTGAGTTGTTCTGCTATAAGTGGGTTGCCATCAAGTACAACACAGACATCATAATGGCAACAATCTCCCCCTTCGGACTTGATGGCAACAACAACCACACCAAGTCACTCTCCCCCTTTGAAATCAAGGGCAAAGGGTCATGCTCCCCCTTAGTGCATGCTGAAATCTCTGATATGTTGAGTGTGTTTATTGAGCTCTCATGATCGAGTCCATGCTCCCCCTAAGCATAAGAAAGGTCTGGAAAAATATGCTCTAAAAGAAAATGACTCTATACATACATCACAAATGACCTTCATATCACAAATGACTCATACACACACCCATCTCCCAACCAAGTGGGGATATACCAAATTTTACTTATCCACCCATCCAAGTGGGGATATACCATTTTTTATACATCTCAAAACACAAATGTTACATCATCCATCCCATGCATAGTGGGGTTACAAATTAGGTCTTTTCATGACCTTTACATTAAAATATGTACATGACTTATATAATAGAGACCAAATATCATAAACAATACCATGATAGTCATTAGCAACTATCATATGGTTTGCACCATTAGCAACATCTATCAATCAACATCCAGACCAACAACCTGTATATGTCCATCATTAGTTCCAAAACTATCATCAACGATGTTCTCCCCCTCAACCTGTTCCACCTGTTCACTGTTAGATCTGATCATTGCATATGTCAGTAAGAGATATCAAAGCATCATCATCAATCAGATATACATAAATTTTTCAACAACTTTATGAGAACCAATATATTTCCACATGTTATCAGCAGAGTGAAACCATCATCAAATAGAGAAGATAATTGACAGAACCATGGAAGACACGTTTTTCCTCAGTCTAGCCCACTACTTTCCTTCAAACCAACATATACGTGACTACACTTTATGAAACTTGCATATAACCACCTTTCTTTCAAGAAAATAGGATTTAACAACAGGATGTTGCAGCAACTACTCCCATGTTTTGTCTGAGATATTCAAATGTCTCTCTGGGCAGTGGTTTAGCGAATATATTAGCAACCTATTCTTTGGAGGGAACATATTCCAGTTTGAATTTTTGTTCAAGCACTTGTTCATGTAGGAAATGATATTTGATGGGTATGTGCTTGGTATTGGAGTGAATGTTTGGTTTGTTTGAAATATTGATGGCACTTGTATTATCACATAGAATGGAGATAGGTGGAGTACATGTGATCTGAATGTCTTGCAAGGTTTGCATCATCCAATGTAGTTGTGTGCAGCAAGATGCAACGGCCACATATTCTACTTCAGCTGTAGATAATGTAAGTTAACTTTGTTTCTTGCTGAACCAAGACACTAACCAGGAACCCATATAGAATTCACAACCACTAGTGCTTTTTATTTCATCAACACTTCTTGCCCAATCTGTATCTATATATGCATGAAGTGTAAGATCGACATCCCTAGGATACCATAAGCCAAAGTTCTATGTTCCTTCAAGATATTTGAAAATCCTTTTGACTGCCTGAAGGTGTCTTTCCTTAGGATTTGATTGGAATCTTCCAACTATTCCCTCTACATGCATGATGTCCATCGGGTACCTATTAGATAAGGCAGACTGCCAATCATGGATCTGTAAGTTGGTTGATGTACTACTACTGATTCATCATTTGAGATAAGACTAGATCCTGTTACAATTGGGATACATACTGGTTTAGAATATTCCATGTTGTACTTTTTCAGGATCTATTTGATATATTTGGTTTGTGAGAGAAAAATACCATGTTTATTCTGTTGAACTTGTAGACCAAGAAAGTAGGTGAGCTCACCAAGCAAAGACATTTCAAATTCTTGTTGCATTACTAAGGCAAAATTTTGACTCATGGATTCTTCATTGCTACCAAAAATGATATCATCAACATACACAGCAATTATTATCAATTTATGAGTGTCCATCTTTTTATATAGATTTCTATTTACTAATCCCTTTGAAAAACCTTGTTGGAGGAGCTATTTGTTAATATGGTAATACCATGCTCGTAGAGCCTGTTTTAGACCATAGAGAGATTTTCTGAGTTTGCATACACGTTTTGCATCATTTCCATGTATGAATCCTTCTGGTTGTTCAATATAGAATTCTTCTTCTAAGTCTCCATTATGAAAGGTAGATTTTACATCCATTTGATATACTTTGAATTTCTGAAAACTAGAAAGAGAAAGAAAAAATCTTATGGCTTGAAGTCTAGCAACATGTGCAAAAGTTTCTTCAAAATCTATACCTTCTTGTTATAGACATATTTGGGCACTGCAACCCCAATCTTGTATGTCCATAAACTAAGGGCTTCTAAGTCCCTAAAAGTGTTGTTTCATACCCTAAAGGAACAAGGTTAGCTGATTACATCATCTCACATAAGTTCTCCGTGAAAAAATACTCAGAACTAGTCAAAACTAAACCATCTCACGTGCTCCATGCTCAAAATGTGATGCATCCCACCTAATGCACACGGGGGGTGTGATGCATACTGAAAATCCCTTCTATGGGGTGTGATGGGCAAGAGTAGACAAATGGCAGAGACAGTTTGCAAGGTGGATGATCATGGAATCTTCCAGAAACTTCTCCTGTAACACTTGCCTCTCTATATTCGCCCAGGGATGAGTAAGAGATCATGAAATCTCTAAGTGGAACCAAGAGCTATCAAATAAATGATACTAATAGAAAACACAAAACTTGACTCACTCACTTGCAAACATCTATATATGGATCCCTCATCCTAGAGATCCAGAGGCTGGAATTTTGTATCTTGTAAGGAAGTGTTGTTGGTTTCTCTGTGGAACATCATAGTGTTGGGTGATCTAGATTTTCATGAGGTGAAGAGGGCTTTCATTCTGGGAGGATGGAACTGTATTATATTAATCAGTTGTAATCCTCTCTTCTACTTCTTCTATCAATAAAGTTATTTGAGTTTTCCTCGATATTCCTGTATATCTCTGAATCTTGTATTGTTATATGCATTTGTATGGTTAATATATATGTGATCCTATATCTTTTCTGATTATAGATCTCTATGCTTTGATGGTATTATGATGCTTTGACTCTACAGGTGTTCTTTGAAGCAGGACAAGTGAGGAAGGAGTGGCAAAGATCTATCAAAGGGGAGAGGAAACAAGCAAGGAGCCAAGCGAAAGGCGAAGCTTGGTGTTACAAAAAAATATCGTCACCATGATTATTTGCAGTTAGTATGGGTCTATCATCACTTATACTAGCCTCCTAAGCAAGTCTCAAACCTTAACTCTTCATGTCAAGCTTTACAAATGAGAGAAAGATATTGAAAATCAATATTACTCTGGTTCTGCACTTTCTCCTACTTTTGCCTACGAGACTGCACTCTTTGTTCATATTACCTGTGTATCTGCACGCTCTGTCTGTAAAGGGGTGGGTGCGTACCCCTGTAAAAGTCAAAAAGGCGCACGTTTATCCTAAAAAACTCACTTTTGGGTTAATTCTAGATGTTTCTAGAAGGATTTTGACATGGATTGTTCGCTCCAAGGTGGTTCATGCATCCCAAAAGAGAAGGAGCTAATCCCTTTATTGGTGGAGCTATCCCTTTGAAGGAGGGCTTTATCCCTTTGAAGGAGGACCTAGTAACTTCCCTCCATTGGACTATAAATTAAGGCATTGAGTCAGTTTCTAGAGAGGTTAGAAGTTGAACATTTTGAGGGTAAATGGTCATGGATTTGGGACTTCCTAGTTAAACCCGAGAGGAGAGATCACATACCTTTTGGTTTCATTGGGAAGTGAGTGAAACTTGTCAAAGTAGAGGAGAGTTCTTGTCGGACCCTGGGAGGAGCTTGTACAGCATCAAGGCACAGGTTGTAAAGTTCTTCCTCATTTGAATTAATACAATCAGATTCGTTTTTCTCAACAAATTGTCTTATGTGGTTTGTTTCATAATCTCCTTGATCATTATGATGAATATGCTTTATGATATTGGCTTTTCAGGTGCTATTTAATTTGTTTGCTTGTTTGTGTTTGCAGACTTACACTTCAAGGAAGCTCATTTGGAGCGAGGGAGCGAGGCTTCCACAAACTTGCATTGGACCCAAGGTAGGCCTAAAACACTTGTTTGCCTTTGTTTTTAATTGCATATTTAGAGAAAGATAAGTTTTTTATTGGCTTGCTTGTCACTAGATAGCTTTAGATACTAGGAAGGTCGATCTTGTCCGCAACCTCGACTCATTCCGCGTGACAAAATGGCAACTCCACTGGGGACTTGATTGTTTTCCTTGTTTTCTCTTTGACCTAAGAAACTTGTCTTTTTGTTTCTGTTTTTGGCTTGTTGTGTGTGGAATTGGGTGGATTTAGTATATCTAGGTTTTTTTTGGCTTTTCATAACTTTAGGAGAACTTCACACCCTGTGCTTGTGTCACAATGTGTACCTCTACGCATGTTTACTTTGCACACAGAGCGTGCACGCACCTATGCAAACTCTGAGGCTGCGGACCCTACTAAACTTTTGAAAAACTTGACTTTTACTCTTTCAATTAGTTTTGTTTTGGTTTATATGTTGTTATCCTCTGCCCAGATCTACATGTGACTTGTTAAAAGCTTCCCTTGGTTTAATTTCATTGGTGTTAGGGTTTTAGGTGAAATTCCTAGAAGTTTTGGTTACCGGTCTTGATTTTCATTTTGGTCGTGTAGTAGTTCAGAGCTTAGAAGCATAGAAGCCTCAGATCACCTTGGTTTTTATTGGCCTTCTTATGAGTTGACCATTTTGCAAAATCAACCTTTGTTGAGGAATCCATCTTGTGTTTTCTCTTTGCAAAACTTCAAAAACCTTGTGTTAAAAGTTTGGATTTGATTTTTACAAAAAAGAACAAAAATCACTTGTTTTTGACTGATTTGTGATTCTGGACAAGTTAGTCCTTGGTTTGCTTATTGCCAAGTAAAACATCCTCGAAAAAACAAAAACATCTTGTAAGCTTTTACTCCAAGTAGTTTTTTATAGTTTGTAGATCTTAAGATTTGCTTTACTTATAGTTTTCTCAAGATTTGTTTTAGTCATAGTTTTGAGTGTTTTTTATAAAAATATAAAAATCTCTTTTGAAAAAGTTTGTTTTGGTAGCATTTGAGCATTTGAATGAAAAAGGAAATTCTTGTGCAAATAACTAGTTGTCTCGTTTTGAGTGCATTGGAAGAAAAACTCTTCTTTTAATTTGTTTGTTAAGAACGATTTGTGTTTATACGCATTTGCATTCTCAAACTCTTTCCTAGCTAGAAGTTCATTGAAGAGAAAAGATTGTTTGGTCATCTTAGGTGCATCTTTTAGTGATTTCGATTCGAGTCTTCACACCACGAGTTTCATCTCCACACCTCCTGACATAATCAAAAACCAATAAAAATAACGCTTAAAGTAAAATTAATCTAGAAATATTTTTATTTCTAGGGCTCTATTACACCAACATATCTTAGGCTAGTGTCTTGGAGTAGGGAGTATTTAACTCTGCAAGACAGTAAAACAAACAAGTAGCTGTATCTTGCGGTAGGAGAGAAATCGAATTGTTGCATCTATGCTCTAGGAAAGCTCCTCTTAAGGGAGAAGCACAAGATCATGTCCGAACCAGTGTGGGAATCAATCCTTCCTCATTGGGAACAATGCCAGATATTCACGTATTAAAAAGGGTAAACCTCAGATTAACCATTGTCGAGGAGCCTGGGGTCACTTGTTGGTAAACCATGGTTTATGTCAAGGAGCCTTCAAGGGGATTGAGCTTGTTACTCTGCCCTTGCATGTGTATCAGACCATATACTGTTCCCCCAGGTATATTTGTTTCGGGTGGAATCCATAGTGACGATATTCTATAGGATTCTTCCTAAGGTGACGGTGGCGGGAAGATCCCACTATACTTGGAGCAGACGTCGGCTACACTCACTTGGATTTTCTGGGGGGTTCTCTTCACTCAAGACGGTTAAGTGGAGAAACTTGTGCCAGTCTATTCGTTAAGCAGGTTGCTGGGGTAACTGTTCCAACCGCTATTTCTGTATCGAACCCTGCGGCATTGGATTTCATCACCAACTAGTGTTTTTAGTACGGAAAGTTATTGTTTGTGTGTGATTGATCTCCTAGATTCTTTAGGTGTGTGATTAAATTTGTTTGGTCCTTTAGAGGCTTTAGGTGGTTTTCATTGAGATTTTACTTTGTTTTCGTGTGAGGTAGTTAAAAGTTTTTAATCGTGGCTGAATTACCGAGGAAGTCGCATAGACTTCGGGGCCAATCTCCTGAGTTTTCACCAAGCTAGCTTGAAGGGCTATGGGCCCTGGTAACTCCTAGAGACAGTAGAAGTGGGTCACTTGAACGAAGAGAATCTACTTTGGCAGGATATATTCCTGATTTTTCGGCATTAATAGAAGATTATAGTACACAGCCTATATCCGTTTCAGAAGTTACTTGTAGTGTTGCATCTACTAGTGATATATGTGAAGAACCTGAAATATCTAAACCCGAATCTGAAATTGCTGCCACTCCAATATCAGGGTTTGCTTCTCCAGCTTCTAGTGGTCCTAATTCACCTAGGGTAGAAGAAATAACTACCCAAGATCTTCCTTCTGGACTAATATCTATTGAAAAACTTGCTATTTCGGACAACGAAGAAGGCATCCCTATTCCAGAAGATCGACCTACCTTAGACCTTAGGGAGCGTGAATCAATCTTTTATAGTCCACCTAGGAGCAGTGCTTGGTATATCTCATTGACTGATTTTTGTAAAACCCGCGACTAATTTTTTCACCACCTCGTATTTCTTATCACCCAACACTATCCTCCATTGAATATGTCTAAGCAGTCATCCCTGTTTTCTCAATCTCTGGAAGCCTTTTTGTACAGCGGTCCTTCTGTTCTCGCTGGGTATCAGTCCATGTCTGGTACTTTTTCGGGAGCATCTCCTCAGTCTGTTGAACAAAAGTTATTAACTGGAAATAATGGTACTAAACCGTTGAGTGTATAAGATATTCTCATAATCTCAGGTTCTTTTCCCAATCCTCAACCGCAAGGTGGCCAGTCTCCGCCTGAGGGGAAACCTCAAGGTACCCAGTATGTGCCTGGGGGGCAACCTCAAGGTACCTAGTATATGCCTGGGGGATAACCTCAAGGTACTCAGTTTGCACCTGGGGGGCAACCTCAAGGATAGTACATACCTATGGGACAGTACGTTCCTCAAGGTCAACCCCAGACTCAATATGTACCTCAAGGTCAACCTCAGTATCAATATGTACCTCAAGGTCAACATCAGTATCAATATGTACCTCAAAGTCAACCTCAATATCAGTATGTACCTCAAGGCCAACCCCAATATCAGTACGTGCCTCAGGGTTATCAACCCCAAGGTCAGTACCCAACTCAAGGTTACCAAATACCTTTGGGTCAATCATATTATCAACCCTACCCTCAACCCAGTTATGGTCCTCAATATCCTCAACCTGTTATGGGTTCATATTCCAGAACGAATTTAGTGTGGGATCCATCTCAATCTCAACAGGTCTTGCAACTGAATGCGCAGTTGTCACCTCAAACTGGACAACCCTTGGTTTCTGGTTCATCCCAACAACCTGTCCAGTCTACTATTCAAACTTCTCCACCTTCTGTAGTGTCTTAGTTTGGGCCTGGTATGCCTCATACGCTGCCTCAAATGTCTGCTGCAACTATTGCAACATCTATTGCATCTACCCCACCTTCTTCTAGAGTATCGACAGCTTCGGTTTCTACTGTCCCTGCATCTACTCCTCAGACATCTTTACCTCAGTCTAGACCCACGGTCCACACTTTGGTTCAGATGCCTGTAGGAAGTACGGTTGTGACCACTCAACCTTAGTTTAATCAATAACTGTACCAAGGACAGTACCAATATGGTCTTGCTACGTAGCAACCAACCTATCAATATCAACCGTACCCTGGGTATAAATACCAACAACCTCAGCAACCCCAGTATGGTCCGGTTAATCCTGGTTTTCTAGGAGGACAGAATATCCCAAATGCGATTCCAATTCCTAGTTATCCTAGATATAATACTCCTGGGGCTGGCCTGCAGACCCATAGTTTTAGAGACCCTAATCATCAGTTACCGTTTATCGCTACTTTGGACTTGCCTTACTTGACGTGCCTTACGAACAATGCAATTAACTATCTTCAGTATTGGCCGCCAATGCCGCATAAGTTGCCGAGTGATATTCCTGAGTTCGAAGGTAAGCAAGGAGAGAACCCGTCGAACCATGTGATGACTTATCACCTCTGGTGTGCGTCTAATTCCATTGCAGATGATTCACTTTGTTTACGACTTTTCCAGCGCACTCTAATTGGTCTTATGGCCAAGTGGTACATTGAATTACCACGAGCTACTTTTTATAACTTCATTCAGTTAGCTACTTCGTTTTTAACTCATTTTCAGTTGCAAGTAAGATATGACAATGGCACGGAATTATTAACTTTGTTAAAGCAGTCAACGTCCACTTACATTTCAGATCATATCCATGAATGGAGACGTCGACGACGTTTAGTGAAAGTTTTTATCCCGGATTAGATCTTAGTTGAATGGTTTGTAAAATCTTTACTGCCCAAGATCACTCAAGATGTAGCTAAGGCCGGAGTGTTTACTGAGGAGCAAGTAATTGCTAAAGAATAGTACCTTGACTTATTTTATACTCAGTCGGGTACGTTACATGAGAAAATCCCCGATCTACCCAAACAAAATCAAATTGTTGCTACTCCTTCAGGGTCTCATGCCGCTGATGGTATTATTGGTATGGTTAATACCAAAAGAAAGAAGAAGTCTTCCAAGAATTCCTCTCCTATATAACCGTGCCAGATTCCCCGACAGGAGATTCTTCCGCAGAACTTTCCACCGATATTCATGTTGTAGAGTCATCTACAGCTAAATCAAAAACTGGTGGTAAGAAGAAAGGGAAGAAAAAAATAAAAGAGATAAGAATTCGAAAGAGAAACCCGAAAAATCGGAATCAACTGATGAAAAACGCAAGCCTCGTTATCCGTGTCTCATCTGTGATGAAGAACACTTTACAAGAGATTGCCCTCATCATGCAGAGGTTGCGAAAATTGTCAAGGGTTCCCAAACTCCTATTGTTTTTAAGGATCCATTTCCAAATCAAGACAATAAGATGATAGGTTCGTCCTCCAGTGCAAATGAAGAACCCATATTGATGATGTCCCATGTTAGGATTGCGACTTGATCGCAAGATTATGGAAGTAAAAGTCCTATTGATGGTAAAGAAGCAGAATCTTCTCATTCGAATTCATCAACCTCAGCTCCCGGTTCCGATCCACTACAGAGCGAGAAACCTAATCCAGACTTAGTAATCAAACCGCCCGCCAAGGGTATACTTCGAAAGTCTGCTTTCAATCCACATGCGAGAGCGGCTCAGAACTATAACATTGTTGAGGATTTAGCTGTTTCACCCTCAGCAATGTTGGCTTTGGAAGTGCTGCAATCATGTCCAGCACAGTGCAAATTACTTTTGTCAGATATAGGAGCTATTGATGTTCAGGACCCGAACCTTATAATCTTCGATCTAGAAAATAGTGCACCGCACTTACCTCATGAAATGGCTGTCCAGATTCCAGATGATAGTCAAAAACATACCTGTTCATAGGACTGTGATTGATGAGGGAGCTTCCACGTGTATTATGTCGATACAGTGTTGGAGATCACTTGGTTCTCCTTCACTAAATCAATCCCCGACGATTCTAAAGGCCTTTGATGGCTGTGGGTTTCATCCTTTTGGCATTCTACAGGATCTACCTATAGGGGTTGAAGGTATACCTGTTTATCTAGATGTGGAGGTGGTTGATGCCCCTCTAGATTACAACCTTCTCTTGGGTCGTAGTTGGTCTTACGCTATGAAAAATGTTGTTTCATCGGTCTTTCGGCTTATAAAGTTCCCTCATAATGGAAAGGTCATAACCTTAGACTAGCTGTCTTACTTTTCATTTGACCCAACCTCTGCTGAGAGCATTCAGCATGTTGGTAAAGCAACGATCCTATATAAGGATGTTGGAGTAGGACTAGTTAAATATTCTGGTTTACTGGGCACTTGTCCTTTTCCTGCTATCTACGCATCGTCTTCTACTGCAACCATTCATATGATTTCATCAGGTACCATTATTAATGATGATCCTTGGATCATACCTTCTGAATTTGAGATCGACTCATTTGGCACTTCTATGCCTTTGACATATTTTCGTGATAAACTTGGGAAATATTTCTCGAACTATTCCCCTTGACATTTCGATTAAGCCTGGAATTGTTGAAAATGTTCATATAGGTGCCTCCTGAATGGAAGATGAAATTCAAACATATAAGGCCCTATTTCAAGAATTCCATGATGTAATGCCTGGTCATATGAGGAAATGCCGGGAATTGACCCCGCAATTGTAGTTCATGAAATCAAAACTTATCGGGATGCTAAACCCATCCGGCAACGTTTGCGTTAGATTCACCCAAGAAAAGCTATTGCGATTAAAGCAGAAGTTGAAAAATGACTCAAAGCAGGTTTCATTTATCCGATCCCGTTAACGGATTGGGTATCGAATATTGTTCCTGTTAAGAAAAAACAACGTAGAATAAGAATATGTATCGACTATAGGGACATGAATCGAGCATGTCCAAAGGACAATTACCCTACTCCCTATATCAATCAAATCATTGACATTGTGCCGACAGTGAAATTTTCTCCTTCATGGATGGTTTTTCTGGATACAATCAAATTACTATTCTACCTACTGATCAACCAAAAATGGCATTCGTTTGTCCATGGGGGACATTTTCTTATTGCAAACTACCTTTTGGGCTCAAGAACGCCAGGGAAACTTTTCAACAGGCCATGTCTTATGCGTTTCATGATATCAAGCACATTGTGTAAACCTATCTCGATGACTTGTCTACTCATTCATTACATCGAGTTGATCATCTCGTCCATTTAAGAGCAATCTTTATGAGGTGTAGGCATTATTGGATTAGGTTGAACCCCCACAAGTGTGTTTTCTGCATTGAAACGGGTCGGTTACTGGGGTTTGTTGTTTCAAAAGCTGGCATTCGCGTCGATCCCTCGAAGGTTGAAGCCATTATCAAATTGCCTCCTCCTTCGAGTCTTCGCCAACTCCAAAGTTTGCAAGGGAAATCAAACTTTTTACGTCGATTCATCCCTAACTACGCCGAGATCACAAAGGGTTTTACCCGGTTGTTGAAGCAGAATACTTCATTCTTTTGAGACGAGATAGTTGAGAAATATTTTGATGCTCTAAAACACACGTTGACACATGCACCGTTGTTGCATCCTCCCAACTACATCCAGGACTACTTCTTGTATCTTGCCGCTTCCTATTCCACCATCGGAATGGTGTTAGTTCAGGAAGATGAATTCAGTACTGAACATGTGATATATTACCTTAGTCGCACGTTAAATCGAACTGAGCTTAAATACTCACATGTGGAGAAATTGGCATTGGAAGCTGTCGAAGCTATCCAACGTTTTCGTCATTACATTTTACTACGTAAGACTACAGTCATGTTTGATTGCAACCCTATGATCTATATTTTGACCAAGCAATTGCTGGGGGGAAAGTACTCCAAATGGATTGTTATCCTGCAAGAGTTCAACTTGGAGTTTGAAAAGTCCAAGTCAAAGAAATCTTTAGTTTTTGTGGAATTAATGTGTGACTTCCCGCGTGCTGACATGGAAACTGCGGTGGAGGAGCCCATTGTGGACGAATCCTTGATTCTAATCAGCACTTTAGATCCGTGGTACGGGGATATCATCGTTTATCTTCAAACCCAATCCTTTTGGCCAGTCATTTCATGATCAGACCGTTCAAAAATACGATTCCAGTCCCAACAATTAAAAATTATTGGAGATACTCTTTATCTTCGTGGGGCGGACTCTATTTTTCGATGTTGTTTGACTCATGAGGAAGCTGAAAGGGTCCTAAATGACTGTCAATGTGGAGCATGTGGAGGTCATATGTCTGGGTATGCCATAGCCCAAAAGATATTGCGCGCTGGCTATTTCTGGCCGTCCATGTTTAAAGATTGTATTATTGTGGTCTAAAAATGCCACAACTGCCAAAATTTTTGATCAAAAGATGCGCGCTCCACCTGCTCCTCTTCACCCTATAATTTCCGTTGGTCCTTTTGCCAAATGGGGTATCGATTTTATTACATGCAACCCTCAATCGGCCGGGGGGCATGCATATATTATCCTTGCGGTAGATTATTTTACCAAGTGGGCCGAGGCGATGCCTACATTTCAGGCAGATGGCAAAACAGCTGCGATTTTTGTATTCAATAATCTAATTGCTAGGTTTGGTGTTCAACAAGCAGTTATCACTGATCATGGGCATCACTTTTGAAACGTTATGATGACTGAACTTACAGGCCAGCTTGGCTTGCGTCACGACAGTTCAACTCCTTATTATCCACAAGCTAATGGCCTGGTTGAAGCCGTCAACAAAGTTCTAGTCATCATGATCCGATGAATCATTGGGATTCATCGGTCGAATTGGCACAACATGCTATTTTCAGTGCTTTGGGCATATCGAACCTCAGTTAAAACATCAACAGGGTTCACTCCTTTCCAACGATTTTATGGTTTGTAAGTTGTGTTACCTATTGAGTGCGAAATCCCGTCATTGTGAATGGCCATCGAGTTACTTCTAGCCACTTCCGAAGAGGAAAGATGTTTGTTATACTTGGATCAGCTAGATGAGAATCGACGCGATGCTGCATTAGCGATCGAATCTCATGCAAAACATATTAAAGCTCAGTATGATCGAAATGTGACCCCTCGAAATTTTTCAGAAGGAGATCTAGTCTTATTGTACAATCAAGCAAATGATAAATTAGGCGCTGGAAAATTCGTGCCTATGTGGTATGGTCCCTACGTTGTCAAGCGGAAGCTAGCGAAAGGGGCCTATGAATTGGTAGACTTTGACAAGGTCTCTTTAGGTAAACCCAGAAATGGTCTTTACCTAAAGAGGTATTATGCTTAAAATGAGTGTGGAGATTTTTTAGTTAGGTTAGTTTTCCTTCTAACTGGTGTGTTTTAGATTAAAAAGTGTTCTTAGCTTAGAGAGTTTTTTTCGTCGTTATTCCCGCTTATCTTGGTTTTACTCTTGATGTCGCAAATGTCGACGCCTCTCCAAACATACATTTGTTTCGCTGATGGTGCTTGTCGTAGTACACATAAGTTTTCTTCCGTAGCTTGGGTTATCTATTCGCCCTCTGACGAGTTGGTATCTATGCATGGGGTAAGCCTTGGTCAAACAACAAACCACGTTGTAGAATATAGTGCAATGATTGAGTTATTATCTGAATCTATTTCATTTGGGATTCAGAACTTGATAGTGAGGTTAGATTCTGAACTCGTTGTATTACAAATGAATAGAGTATACGCCATTAGAAATCCAATTTTATTGAGATTATTTTTGAGAGTGCATCTCTTGGAACGTGAGTTTGATTATATTGAATATCAACATATTCCAAGATCTTTAAATACATTAGAAAATGCAATTGCTTCTCAAATGTTAAGTAGACATGTGTAATAATCATACAAGTAAATTTAAAAACATTCCATAACATGTTTAACAAGATAAAATGGTAATAATGATATCATATAACATAGGAGTGTATCAAAATAATACATCGTCCTCGATCATAAGTTGAAAGACACCTTATGATCGGCAAAATTGATAAGTAAAAAAATCAAAAATGTCATACGTGACTACAATAGGCGATCATCCCATCACTGGTGATGATCTCGATACGAAACCACTGCACGGGCCACCTTGCAAAGGAACCTCCTAAAAGGTCCTGGGACCCCAATCACATAGCGCTGAAGTCGACGAGGGATGTCATCTATGCTAGTCTCGGGCATGTCCCCTGTCAGGCGTTCTAGATGGCTCTCCAACTCGACCAAAGTCTTTGCTGATTCGTCCTGTGGGGCTGGAGCCGGTGCAACTGGTGGTTTCCTCTCGTAAGGCTGGAGAGCGACTGGTTGCCGTGGGCCCACATCTACATTTGAAACTTTTACTATCAATTTTAGGACGATATAAAAACAAAAAAAAAAATAGGAAAAATGTTGAAAATGATTTTACCTGCATCATCCCATTGCTCTCGTGGTGGAAGATCCATGTCCGGGTCTCCACGAAAATCAACCCCAGCATAAGGAAAGTCCTGGATAGCAAAAACCTGGTTCTCCAACCATTGGAAATACTCAGGTTTGAACCGATCGACCTCTGTCCCCTCATCAGGATGACAAGCCATAACTGCAACCCATCGCATCAGTTTGGGCTCTCGAGGAAGGCCAACTCCAACAGTAAGGTGCTACGGGATCAACATTGGAACCCTATCCAGACCAAAAACTCACAACTATAGCACCATAGCCAAAAGTCTTCAGTTGTCATTTTTTGGGCCTCGTCAGTTCGCCCTTCACATTAGCCAACACAGCATCGCACCAGTTGAAAATGGTGCCTCAAAAGGAATCAACTACCCTCCACATCTGGGATCCGGTGGAAATGTGTAGTGTTGCACTACCGCAGAGTCTGGTAACTGTGAACGCAATAACCATGAGTTCAGGATGGGATATGGTTTTGATATCTATCCCTTTGTCCCAGTTCTGGACATTGCAGAACTCTAGTCAGAGGCTCTCGACAGACTGGCCACCTGCCCTGGGCCCAAATAGAGTCAAGTGTTCACCCCTCTTGGGCAAACCAATCGAAAATTATATATCGGCCGGCTCGATTTCGAGCTAGTGCCCACCAATAAAGAAGCATTGGTCCTGTATACTCCATATATCAACCAGCCACTGCAAAAAGTCCACCTGGGCCCTCATGCCAGGTATGACACAGAACTTGTACAAGCCACATGCCTTCAATGCATCGATCGAAGGTTGATGATTCATCACAGCGAGGTCCACATCCTCGTTCTCCCATTCTCGCCAATCAAGCATGATGTTTATCCTACATTCAAGTAAAAAAGGCGAATTAGAATGCATAAAATTGATTTCATTGGGTAATTTTGGAGTTAGTTAGGTTTTAAAAACCTTTGCACGGGGTACGCACCCCCTTGTTAGGAACAGTGCGTGGGGTCCGCACCTTGCCTTCAGTGCAGGTGCGTACCCCCGACTTTTTTCCCATTGTAAAAAAGTCGGGGTACGCAAGTCGCCTGTGGTAAACCTGCGGACCCCCGCGCGCGGGTTTTTAGACCTAAAAACCTCTTAAAAACAAAAAATTAAACCCTAAAAAACAATTTCAAATGGACAAAAATGAAGAGTAGGATGATGTGGATTACCTGGAGGAGACGGCGTTCAATTCCATCGAACGGATTTTCCGCAATCTTCACAGGATGTTTCTGGTCAAAAGCCCTTTTTGCTCAGCCAAATCTCAAATAGTAAAAATGAATGGTAAAAAGTCCTTTTTATAAGTTTTTTGGGTAAATATATTCTAAATTTGTTTATGTTTCACTTTAAAAAGGTGTTTTTTGCAACATTTTTACCCATTTTTAAACAGGTATGAGTAATGTTTGAGTTTTTGTTCAGGATAATGGATTTTTCAGGCGAAATCGGTCATTTTCAACAAAAATCCACTAGACTCACCTTCAAGCTCTTTTCTGACTCCTAAAACATGAAAAGGTTGCCTAGTTTTTCTTTTTAAGCTCGTTAAAACGGAACTAAAAAGACGGTCCTCTTACAACCCTTTTCTGAACGTAAAAACACGAAAAGATTGCCGAGTTTTTGTCATTTCAAATTCGATATTGGTCATAAAACGACGTGTCGTTGATCACTTTTTGACTTTTTCGGATTAGAGGCACTAATTAAGAAAAGTACTCCTTGGTCGTAAAAGATCAAGTGGTTCTCTTAAGTATTATTTTATACTTTTTTGGTCTTGGGAGACACAAATTTACGAAAACGTCAACCCTGGAGTCTTCTTAAGTTTTTCCAGGCTCTATAAAAATGAAAAACGCCGAGTTTCTCCTATACTAGACTCGTTAAATTTCAACAGTAAAGAACTTGTTCAATTACAAACAGGAATGGACCACTCCTTCTTAGGGTCTGAATTTAAACTAAGTTGGACTCATCCGAAGGATGAGCTTATAATCAAGCATATGTTATCCTCCTCAAGCTTGTAAAAAAATAAATAGGTACTTGCCAGAAATGGTGGGGAAAAAGAGAGAAAAATGAGCCTGTTTGTCATACTTTGTAACCACTCTTGAACACGACACTTTCATTCACCTGGGTTAGGAAATCCTTTGCCTAACAGTTGACCAAACCACATTGAAAGTCTTCAGCTGATTTCTGGGTATTAACTTTGGGTCAATCGTCACCAAACCATCTACTTTGTCGTTATGTGTTCAAGAGGTCAATGCAAATAAGCCATTCATCTGCAAAAATATCTGTCATCCATCTTGACCATCCTTGAGTCAGTCCTTGCAACTAAACTTCTTCAAACTTGATCTATGATTTCGTGTTCTGGGCTTGCCTACGACGGATCGCTTTCTATCAACTTCAACTCTTTATCTAGAAAGACGATCTAGAAATCGCCAGTACCTTGGGATCGGCATGCCTCAATGGCAGGTTTCTTGTCTTCGACGATAGGTTGCATCATTGACCTTCGATCGAAGGATTCCGTGACATGTCCGACATCGACACATCTAATCACATCTCATGGATTGTACTCAGTACTTTGAGAGCCATTGTCATTATTGGTGGTTTCTCTCACACTTGTTAACAGTTTACATCATCGACTGGTAATCAAGTGGTTTCTACCATGTTCGACTTCGATAAATTCATTCGCATGGATAGAATTGTACTATTTCAAGAAGTAGAAATGAAGACCTTGGATCTAGTTTCCACCATCTAGGTTGCGAGGAATTTTGTATTCATTATGTTGTAGACTATTCATAAACAGATGGATGTGTCCATACTGTGTCTACATGTTTCTATACTCATGATGTATTACAAGATCGTTCCTATATCAGAGGAGTAGTTAGTTTTCTACTTAGTTTTGATCTGAGTATGGGAATGCCTACCTCAGCGATGATATGATCTCATATATATATTTTGCATTTGAATGTTTTTACACGTTCCAACCGGGCTCTCCGCAAGATGATCCTTGAAATGATAAAGTACTTCACTCTTCATAAATGATAAATGAAATCCTCATCTACTACAAACTTCGCACTTTAGCGGGCAATCTGTTACACAAAATATCGTCACCATGATTATTTGCAGTCAATATGGGTCTATCATCAGTTATACTAGCCTCCTAAGCAAGTCTCAAACCTTAACTCTTCATATCAAGCTTTACAAATGAGAGAAAGACATTAAAAATCAATATTACTCTAGTTCCACACTTTCTCCTACTTTTGCCTATGGGCCCGCACTCTTTGTTCATATTACCTGCATATCTGCATGCTCTGTCTGTAAAGGGGTGGGTGCGTACCCCTGTAAAAGTAAAAAAGGCGCAAGTTTATCCTAAAAAAATAACTTTTGGGTTAATTCTAGATGTTTCTAGAAGGATTTCGACGTGGATTTTTTGCTCCAAGGTGGTTCATGCATCCTAAAAGAGAAGGAGCTAATCCCTTGATAGGAGGATCTATCCCTTTGAAGGAGGGCTTTATCCCTTTGAAGGAGGACCTAGTAACTTCCCTCCATTTCACTATAAATTAAGGCATTGGGTCAGTTGCTAGAGAGGTTAGAAGCTAAACATTTTGAGGGTAAATGCTGATGGAATTGGGACTTCCTAGTTAAACTTGAGAGGAGAGATCACATACCTTTTGGTTTCATTGGGAAGTGAGTGAAACTTTTCAAAGTAGAGGAGACTTCTTGTCGGGCCCTGGGAGGAGCTTGTACAGCATCAAGGCACAGGTTGTAAAGTTCTTCTTCATTTGAATTAATACAATCAGATTCGTTTTTCTCAACAATTTGTCTTATGTGGTTTGTTTCATAATCTCCTTGATCATTATGATGAATATGCTTTATGATATTGGCTTTTCAAGTGCTATTTAATTTGTTTGCTTGTTTGTTTGCAGACTTACACTTCAAGGAAGCTCATTTGGAGTGAGGGAGCGAGGCTTCCAAAAACTTGCATTGGACCCAAGGTAGGCCTAAAACACTTGTTTGCCTTTGTTTTAATTGCATATTTAGAGAAAGATAGTTTTTGATTGGCTTGCTTGTCACTAGATATCTTTAGATACTAGGAAGGTCGATCTTGTCCGCAACCTCGACTCATTCTGCGTCACAGTTGGTACTCTCTGCTTCTCTTTCATTTATTTCTCATAAAGGAAAAGACAAGTAACTTTAGTTTGTTTGTTTCTAAGATAGCTACTCGTCTTAGTGGGACTAGCAGCTCCGAATGGACACTAATTTTCCCGATAACACTTCTTGTTGAGCATATCCTTTGCAAACAAGTCTGGCCTTGTTTCTAATAACTTCTCCATTTTTGTTCAGCTTTTTTTTGAATATCCATTTAGTTCCTATGACATTCTTATCATGAGGTCTAGGAACTAATTCCCAAGTACTATTCTTTTCGATTTGCTCAAGTTCTTCATTTATGGCCTTGACCCAACATTCATCTCTGCATGCTTCGTTCACATTTTGAGGATCAGTGGAAGATAGTAATGCTAGATAGCTTGAGGTTTCGACAATAGTTTTTCTTGTTTACACACCTGCCCCCTTTTCCCCCAAAATTTCAGTTTCTGGATGATTTTTCTGAACATACCTGGACGAAGTCTTTTCTTCTATTGTTATCTCTTCTTCTGGTGCTTCATTGGTTTCTTCTTCAAAATCAATGTGATTTGATGTGGGAAAATGATCCTCATCTTCTTCATTGTCATGATCTTCGGTTTTTATCTGTTTTGGATTTTTTCATGCTTCATCAACTATAGCATTAATACTTTCAATAATTTTCCCAAGTCTTTTCTTATAACATTTATATCCTTTACTTCGGGAAGGGTAGCCAAGAAGAATACCTTCATCTGCTCTAGGTTCAAACTTACCAAGTTTTTCATTAGTACTTTTGATGCAACATTTGCTTCCAAAAACTTTGAAATTCTTTACCATAGGAGTTTTACCATACCAAAGTTCATGCAAATTTTGAGTGTTGTTCACCCGAACATTTGCTTGGTTGAGAATAGTGATAGCGATGAATGCAGCTTCACCCTACAAGGTTGCAGGAGTTCCATATTAATCTAGCATAGCATGAGCCATTTGTTGAACAATTATATTAATCCTTTCTACCACTCCATTTTGTTGAGTCCTTGCGGTGGAGAACTTCCTTTTTATTCCATGTTGTTCACAGAAGTCAAAGAATTCATCCGAGGTAAATTCCCCTCCTCAATCAGATCTAAGGCATTTGATTTTGCTATCTAATTCATTTTCAACCAAAGCTTTGAAGGATTTGAACTTTTCAAATGCTTCATCTTTATGCTTTAGAAGACCTATCCAACACATTCTAGAAAAAGTCATCAATGAACAATATAAAGTATTCTTCTTGATGAGGTGACTTTTTCCTTGATGGTCCACATAAGTTAGTATGAACACGTTCAAGAGGTTTACAAGCTTATCCTTCCTTTTTGATGAATTGAGATGTGGTTTTCTTACCGAATTGACATGATTTGCATATAGTATTTGTTAAGCTCTGAAACTACATCTCTCCTACACAATTTCCTAGACTTTTTCCCCTCACTAGTACCTCATAAGCTATCAAACATCATTGCATATTGATTCTAAAAGAGCATTTAAGTGGTTTTCTAACTATGTTTTTCGTTTTCTATTTGACTTAGATTTTTCTCATTAGCTGCAGAATGTAGCCACTTTCCGCAACTGACTCAACTTTCCGCAGTTGTTTTTGTTAAACTCTAGGTTGCAGGTGTCATCAACTAAAACAAGGCATGTGGGAAAGTTAGGAATGACTTGGACATGGATCAGCTCCTATTAGTTCAGTCAGATTCATTAAGGAAAGCCATGGTCAATGGTGGTCAAACAAAGGAGTCCTACGGCAACAGGAGTTTGTTTTCAAACACATGAAGGATCCAGAACCGTTCCTAGAGCTATGGGGTTCATCTTGACAGCTATAGACTGCCCCACAATCTGAATACAACAACCACTTTTGATAGATTGAATAATCTTGACAACTATTACGCTAAGCTTACGGATACTGTCCTTTTACGTGTCCTGAGCCGAAGATGTTTCATAGGAAAATTGTTATGAAATTTCTCTTATAAATAATGCATTTGCATATGCATAGAACTAGTTAGTTTTTTCTGTCGTTTTGCTGTTAGTCTTTGTACTGTGCCGTGGACAGGTCTTGTTGTTGTAACAAGAGGATTTTTCCTCTGTTTTGCAATGTAATCAGACTTTGTTGAATATGACTACATGAGCATAATTCTAGACTGATAGCCTGTTGAGCAAGGCTGTGCAGAGGGCCCCTACACACTGAGGTTTTGTTTTCCTTATTGCTGGAAATTTTTTATGTATTGTTTCCTTATTTCCATTGCACATATTTCATAGCTATCCACCTATGTATATTTCATTTGTTATGGTATTAACATTTCATTGTTGTACATGATTTTGTAAGCTTTGTATATTGTTTCTAACGTTGATCAAGGTGTGTGTTTCAGGATAGAGTAGGCCCGGGCATTTTCATACAATTTTTACAATAACTAGTGACATGAGATTAGCCTCTCTGTTGACTTTGCTTTTCTTATATTTTTTTAATTCCAGTTATGCTTTGATTTTAGTCTTATTCACTTGCTTTGTTAGTTGGTTTAGATATCAAATTGATCATATCATTGATGTTATCTCCTAAAGCAATAGATTAGACTACTTGGCAAGCTATCGGACTATGAATGATGTGATTTGATTTTATTTTTACTTTTCTACAATTAGATATCAAACTGCTCATATCATTGACGTTATCTCCCAAAGCCATAACTTAGACTACTTGGCCAGTTATCGAACTATGAATGATGTGATTTGATTTTAGTTTTACTTTTTTGCAGTTAGATATCAACTTGCTCATATCATTGACGCTGTCTCCTAAAGCCATAGCTTAGACTACTTGGCAAGCTATTGGACTATGAATGAAGTGAATTGATTTTATTTTTATTAGTTCACAGTTTTTTATTTGTTGAGTGTAATAGCTTAACTCATTTTTTTTTTTGTATTTATATAAGAAGCAGAGATAATGATTTCACGATCAGTAGTTCAATATTTGTTTGATTTGAATAGCATCACATTTTCATTCTTGTTCAATTACTAATTTCATCACTATAATGTTTTAAGACCTTGTGAAGTGTTAAGTTCTAGAAATCATTATAGAGGACATAATTGCCTTAAAATCTATACCAAAACATGCCTTCTATCGTATTTTTAAAACTTAGGAATAGGATTATCATTTTTATTAGGAGACAAACCAAGATACAACCCCAAAAAACAAGATAAAATTGATAAAAAGTACGAAAGAGGCTATCTTGCACATATAGTGCACCACACTTCATCAGTTTACGAGTCCCGAACTGATAATTAATGTAGTAATTTAAGACACACTAAATTGACTAAACATTATCGCTTTGTTGCCAGGGAAGAGCCGTGATCAAATAGATTATGTCCTCATAATTACCCGGTTCGGCAGGTGGAATCCCAACATAACAATAAATACGAGTTAAATTCGGAGGCTGATCATAAGGCCATTTAAAAATTAATGCAAGGTTCATGGAGGAATATTGTAAAGGTCGTGGAGCGGTTATGGAAGCTATAAATGATAATCATTACATATAATGTAGTTGTGGTTTCATAACTATATAGAATGTGCTTTAAAATGCTATTTGAAATGAATCTTACTCATACCTTGGAATTTTTTCCACTTCTGTCCATTAACCTTTGATTAGTTGCTTCCTGCTGGTGCTTTAGGTGCTTTATATCTTCAACATATTTTCCTTTTTCATACCTGAATTTGGTTCCCAATATTTTTTGGGCTAACATCTAACTGTCAGTGCTGAATAACAGAGTGTTAGCTGCAATCAACAACTAGCTACGAAATCAGTTTGTAGCTGTGGAAACTGAATTCAGCTGTGGAAACTGACACAGTGGACATATGACTGAATGGAGATGGATGAATGATGACTGAGTGAATGAAAACTGGTTATGAATGGACTTTTACTGATGGAATATGATGATAAAATGAAATGAGATGAAGTGAAGTGAAGTAAAATGAAGTGAAGTGGAGTGAGATGAATTGAAGTGACATGAGACTTATGAAATGAGAGAGATTTTTTTTTTTTGGAAAATATAGGGCATTAGAAGGTTCTGATTTTCGCCCCTGTATTTTCTGTATAATACTACCAATTAGTGATTGGTTTTCAGGCTTATACAAAGAATAAGAATAATAGGAAATTAAATAAAAATAGCAGGAGGTTGAGTAGAGCTCCTGTCGACCTCAAATTCAGGTGCCTCATGAGAAACTCTAGGATGACAGTGGTGCCAAGAAAGAAGAGAAGAACACTAGATGTGTTAGCAGAGGTCTCAGAACACATGAACTGAAGGGAAGATGGTAAAAGTTTTGGTTGCATGGGGACATGAAACAGCTTCACTGTGGGGGTATGTTGAGCCCTGGAACTACATCTCTCCTACACACTTTCCTAGATTTTTTCCCCTCACTAGTACCTCATAAGCTATCAAACATCATTGCATATTGATTTTAAAGGAGCATTTAAGTGGTTTTATAACTATGTTTTTGTGTTTGCTATTTGAATTAGATTTTTCTCATTAGTTGTGGAATGCAGCCACTTTCCCCAGCTGATTTAACTTTCTGCAGCTGTTTTTGTTAAACTCTAGGTTGCAGGTGTCATCAAGCAAAACAAGGCATGTGGGCAAGTTAGGAATGACTTGGACATGGATCAAGTCCTATTGGTTAAGTCAGATTAATTAAGGAAAGCCATGGTCAACGATGGTCAAACGAAGGAGTCCAACGGCAACAGGAATATGTTTTCAAAAATGTGAAGGATCCAGAACTGTTCCTAGAGCCATGGGGTTCATCTTGACAACTGTAGGCTACCCCATGATGCAAATCCAATAGCCACTTTTGATAGATTGAATAATCTTGACAACCATTATGCTAAGCTTATGGATGCTATCCTTTTACGTGTCCTAAGTCGAAGATGTTTCATAGGAAAATTGTTGTGAAATTTCCCTTATAAATAATGTGTTTGCATACGCATAGAACTAGTTATTTTTTTGTCGTTTTGTTGTTAGTCTTTGTACTGTGCCATGGACTGGTCTTGCTACTATAATGAGAGGATTATTCCTCTGTTTTGCAATATAATCAGACTTTGTTTTACATGACTGCGTGAGCATAATTCTAGATTGATAGCATGTTGACCAAGACTATGGAGAGGGCCCCTGCACGCAAAGGTTTTGTTTTCCTTATTGATGTAAAGTTTTTATGTATTGTTTCCTTATTTCCATTGCACATATTTCATAATTATCCATCTGTGTATATTTCATTTGTTATGGTATTAACATTTCATTCATGTACATGATTTTTCAAGCTTTCTATATTGTTGCTAACGTTGATTAGTGTGTGTGTTTCAGGATAGAGTAGGCCCGAGCATTTTCATAAAATTTCTGCAATAACTAGTGACATGAGATTAGCCTCTCTGCTGAATTTTCTTTTCTTATTTTTTTTTTAATTCCAGCTACGCTTTGATTTTAGTCTTATTCACTTGCTTTGTTAGTTAGTTTAGATATCAAATTGCTCATATCATTGACATTATCTCCTAAAGACATAGCTTAGACTATTTGGTGAGCTATCGGACTATGAATGACGTGATTTGATTTTAGTTTTACTTTTCTGCAATTAGATATCAGACTGCTCATATCATTGACGTTACCTCCTAAAGCCATAGTTTAGACTACTTGGCAATTTATCGGAGTATGAATGATGTGATTTGATTTTAGTTTTACTTTTCTGCAGTTAGATGTCAACTTGCTCATATCATTAATGTTATCTCCTAAATCCATAGCTTAGACTACTTAGCAAGCTATCATACTATGAATGAAGTGAATTGATTTTACTTTCATTAGTTTGCAGTTTTTGATTTGTTGAGTGCAGTAGCTTAACTCATTTTTCTTTCTATATTTAGATAAGCAGCAGAGATAATGATTTCATAATCAGTAGTTCATTATTTAGTTGATTTGAATAGCATCACATTTTCATTCTTGTTCAAGTATTAATTTCATCAATAGTATGTTTTAAGACCTTCTGAAGTGTTAAGTTCGGGAAATCATTATAGAGTACGTATTTGCCTTAAAATATATACCCAAACTTGCCTTCTAACATATTCTTAAAACTTAGGAATAGGATTATCATTTGCATTAGGAGACAAACCAAGAAAAAACCCCCAAAAACAAGATAAAATTAATAAAAAAGTAAGAAAGCGGTTGTCTTTCACATGTAGTGCACCACACATCATCAGTTTACGAGTCCCAGATTGATAATTAATGTGGCAATTTAGGAGACACATTAATTTACTAAAAAATATTTTTAGGAATGTCGTTATCTAGAAGATCTCAGCCAATCTGGAATCTGCATGCTTTTCTTATTTGAGAAAATATTAAATGTCCCAATCTTCTGTGTCATAGCCAATTTTCATCATTTTTTCTTAGATAACACTGCTGTTGTCCTCCCTTGAGTATGTATAGGTTGTTTGGAGTTCTTATACCTTTAATCACAATTTCTTCTGTATCAAGCTCACGAACAACACATCCATTTGATTGAAATACTAACTCATTTCCTTGATCACACATTTGACTCACACTCAATAGGTTATGTTTTAAGCCATCAGCATACATGACATTTCTAGCTTTAATGTTTTATTTCAAGAAAATAGAGACTTTACCTTTTATGACAATAGGAGTGTCATTTCCAAATGAGACACACTTTTCCTTTTCTAAGGCATTATACGAGTGTAGTTTTTCTCTATCAACTGTCATGTGTTTTAAGAATCCACTGTCGATGTACCACTCGTTTTCTTGTCCTCATGCATACAAGGCTATACCACATCTTTCTTTTTGTGGTTCTTTCTTTCTCCATATTTTGGGATTTAATGGAGTTTTCTCCTTTTGAGATATTTGCCGAAATTTGCTCCTACATTCACATTCTTCATGGCCAAAGTTGTTACAGATTAAGCATTCTATTGCATTTTCAAGTAGAGAAAAGTTAGTATAGGAACTTTTCTTGATCCTTGTCACATTCCTTTGATTTTGTGATTCTCTATTCATGATGGTTTTGTAAGCAACACATTGAGAAACTTTGTGTCCAAAATTATGACATGAGAAACATTGACCATTAAAGAAGTTCTTGTGATTATCGAATCTACTAACCTGGTGATTGTAGTTTCTATTGATATTTATCTTTGAGGCATATTGAGTACGATTACCTAAGGTTATCTATGGCTTTTTTCCATCCTTGAAGTAAATTGAGGCTGATTTACCTGGTGATTTGCTTTATCCCTTTGCTGACGATTGTCAATCTGTTCACTGCTCTTTGTTGCATCAAGATACCTTTTAGTGGAGTTTGACGACTTCTATGATTGAGATGCTTCTTCAGTATATCCAAGACTTCTCTTTATCAGAGGATAACACTGCACTTTGATAATTTCAATAAAGGTTTTTTATCCTTTACCAAATCTAATATTGAGAGCTTTTGTTTTCTCAAGATCCTTTCTTAGACCCACAATTTCACATTCTAGTTTTTCATTGTGTTTTTCTCTTTCTGCAAGTTGGTATGTCAAGATATCTATAACCATATTATTTTCTTCTAAACAGATTTTGAGTTTAGATATTTTTTCATAAAGGTTATCTTCATCTAAAGCATCCAAAAAATCATCATCTTCATAAGCCATCAGAAGTCTATAGTCATTACTATTTTCATCTTTATCACTATTTAATAAACCATCACTATCTTCATGAGTATAGCATCTCTTTCTAGTTACACTTTGTTTTCTATTACATTTGCCAGATTCCTTCCCTCTATCATATTTATATTTAAGAGGACATTTAGCAGCATTATGGCCGACTCTACCACAGGCAAAACATTTGAAATGTAGTTTACCTCTGAATCTTCCGGAACCACGTTGAAGGTTCTTGACGAAGTTTGCTTCTTCTTCTTCTTTTGAAATATGTCCTGATTCATTGAGTTCTTCTTTTACTTTTGCTGAAGCTTTAAATGTGGCTTCTCTCATATCTCATGGACCTCCTTTTCTCATCTCAAAGGAAGTTAAGATTCTATGAAGTTGTGTCATATTAATAGTCTGTAGATCCTGATTTTCTTCTATGGTAGATACTTTTGATTCAAATTTAGTAAACAAGGATCTAAAAGCTTTTTCAACTAAGGTAATTTCCTTTATCTCTTCACCCAAATTCTGCATGAAATTAACAACCTCATCTATTCGTAGGAAGTAACTATCGATACTTTCATCATTGTGTGCCTTGAGAGTTTCATATTGAATTCTAATACTTTGAAGTTTAGCATGTTTTACTTGAGAGTTTCCTGCGTAGCTTAGAACGATTTTGTGCCATATTTATTTGGCACATTTGATCTGCATAACTTTGAAAAAATTTGATTGTGATAGACTTACCAATAATGTATTGACAGCCTTGGCATGGTTTCATATTGCTTTTTACCTACCATATCTGTAGGAATTGCTTATGGAAATGTATATTTTCCTTCCACGATTTCCCAGACATCTGTTCCAAGTGATTGAAGATAGGCTTTGGTTCTTACCTTCCAATAAACAAAGTTGATCCTGCCAAAGATTGGCAGTCCAATGGATCCCATGCTTTCTTGATTACTCATGATGATGAATCTTCCTTTAAGTGATCAAGCTTCTTTTGAAGGACCTGCTTTGATACCAATTGTTGGAAATAATACTGAGACGAGTTGGGGGTGAATTAGTATTATTAAATCAATAATTTAATTTTTGAAACTGATTTGTATGCGTTACTTCAGTTCAGTGAACTACTGTGTATACGTGACTGTACTTACTGCAACCAGCTTATATGCAAAGATCTTTCGATTTACCCAAATTATCATGTATTGAACTTTAATTAGTAGATCAGGAATTCATTAGAAAGTGCAGTAAAAATAGATTAAAGCATCACACATAAGCAACACACATGAACACCAAGATATAAGGTAGAAACCTGATGTGGGTGAAAACCACCTGCTGCAATTGTCTCTGTCTTCTTTTAATAAGAAAATTTTGTTTACAATTTTTGTATTAGTGCAGTCTTATACAAGTACACAAACTTCTACCTATAGAAGGCTACAACCATCTGTCATTCCATAGCTTCTACTGGAAGGGAGCCACAACCCCCTAGCTCTTGTATTAGCCGATGTGTTTACTAGTACGTAGGCACTAACCTACAGAAGGCTACAACCCTCTCCTTTTTCTTCTAGGGATCACGTTTCATAAATTTTTAGACTATATCCATCAAAAACATCATATCAAATATAGTTGCATCAACCAATCACCTTTTGAACCAACCACAACTGAATCAATCAATCACATTGACAACCCATCAATCTAATCATTCAGAATACTGTCACCAAAATACAGTAACCAGAACCCGAGCCAAAACGCAAAACACTGCAATAGGAAACAAAAGAAACTAAAAACTATTTTATAAGGTATACACTACTTCCATGTGTCGAACCTACGTAAATATGTGCTTCCCTCAAAGCGAACCAAGGCGTATATGCTCCTTTTCTAAAGTGAACCTGCGTACAGATCTGTAAATGATGATTTAAACATTAAAACTATTCCAAACTTCAGCCATACCCAGATCATCGTATTTACAGACTAAAACATGTGCCAGTTATTCAGATACATGATCAAATCACATAAAGATAATTCACTTCAAGTCTTGAGATCCTGATGCATCATTAGATCATATCTTTCATCAAACCCTAACGTTCCTCTTTGGTTCAGATCCAATGCAACATAACCTAACAACCTGCATACTAGATCTCACACTTCATCATATATTCAATGCTTATGTATTTTTGCCTAATGATCTTCTCCTCCTTTTATAGTTTTAGGCCTTTCTCAATACCATGGACCAAATCCAGTTAGGACCAATTACTTGGATCAAATACCTAGGGTGAAAGCCTTAGATCAAATACCATGGACCAATACCATGGATCAAAATGCCATGGACCAAATTCTTTGAACCAAAACTTAGTTTTCCAATGTATACATGCTTTCCTTTCTATGAAAGTGTGTGTGTACATTATATTCCCTTTTTATTCTGTTAACCTGCATGTATACGTGGCTTTTTCAATGGTGAACTTACATATACCTCGCTTTCTTCATTCTTTGAAGACTGATCTATCAATGTTTGCTATTTACCTGGTACATTGTGATATTTCATTCGAGTTGGTCTCCTTCTGAACTAATTCCTTGAATTTTCCCTCCATTTCATCACATCTGTAAACACTACTGTCATGCATTTTTTCACATCTGAAATCTCTTCTGTAGATTCATCTAGTTACCATATATAAGTAAGTTGTTATGCTATAAGTGGGTTGCCATCAAGTACAACACATACATCATAATGCCAACAATAAATCCTTGTCAAAATTAGCTTAAAAACAAAGGTTGAATCCATATGATCTCAAGATCACCCCATCTAATAATTATGGTCTTTGAATGTTGAGACCTATATAACATGTCTCTTCCTTAGAGATCATAGGTTCAAAACAAGAGAGGGGTAGAGCATGTACATGCTTAATGATTAATATCGCCACACTGCAATGAGGCTCTAAGCATTGGCATACCCCTAGAGTGGGACCCCCATATGAGACTGTCTATAGACATATTGGCCCTGACGAAGTCATAAGTTCTTGATAATAATGGTTTGCAGGTTGTCAGTACTAGCTATACAGTTTATTGTAAAAGAAAAAGAGAAGAAACGGGTGCACACATATATAATGTAATAAGTTATTTAGCCACTCCCATAATTAACTACTAGCTAATGTGGATCAATAACACTAATTAGGATCATCAACCTTAAGGCAACTAACAACACTATTTAACATTAGGAGACTCCTAACAAAACTTCATTAAGTGTTTTTAGTACCACTATAAACAACTTGGGATATAGAGAGGTATGTTTTATTAAATAGAAGTCAATACAAAAACCTGTATTTCTATAATACACCTTGTAATACGTTATTTAACCAACTAGCCACCTTCCTTTTGAATGACCTGATAACCAACAACCTTACTATTTTATGAGGACAATCAGTTGTATTGCATTGTTCCTTTGCAAGCTCTTTCTTCCCATACAAACAAGGAAAAAAATGTGATTAGAAACAAAATATAGGATAGAAAGAGGGTAGTGGAAGACATCTTAGCCTGCCTTTGTAGATGGAAATCACTAGGATCCAACCACTCCTGTAAAACTATTAGACACTATATTGATATATGAATTTCAAGAAATAACCCTCCACTTCAAGGAAGGAAAACATCAAATGGTCGAAACTACTACAATAGAGAACATATACTTACAACTCTAGCTACATGCCTAATTCCAAAAGATATCAAACTACATATAAAGGGCTAATGATCAACACACATAAGTAAAATAATTATGGGGCTATGTAAAATATCAATTTTGAGAGAAAGAAAACTAAAATGAGATCTGTAGATCTGCACAGTACCCATTCTATTAGCTAGACCAAGAAGTTTTTGCTTAATCCAAATTTGTTTTGAGGTTGATTGAAGAAAACATATAATTTCCCATTTTAGTTTTGAACTAGACATGTTCAATATGTCAGTGATCATCCTTCTGCCATGAATAATTAATTGAGCACAATGTATGGTAATAAAATTCAAATTTCACAAGGCTAACAGAAAAATAAGTTGGGAAATGGTTTTGGAATAACCATCTATCTTCCCTTTTTGAAAATGAGATTAAAAGGAAAATAAAAACTTGTCACCATTAGAAAAAATGTCCCTATAGAAAGAAAGATGTGTGCATATGTAGGATAGGAAGAAATGTATAGTAGATGATACCATATCTAGCCTGAAATGCCACTAGTAATTACTTGAACGAAAGACCAAGGGATTGATTTCCATCCTCAAAAATAAATTTGTAAGAGTCCTTGAACACAAAATGACCAAAAAATTATGTTATTTCAACTGTTACGTTCATGTTAGAAACCCCACCCTATAATGCATAATTTTAATAAAAACAATCATTAAAAAAGTATTGATGCTCATTTCTAGTTGAAGTAACTAGTATAACATAATCTTGGAAAAAAATTGAAGACATTTTCAAAACTAGAAACTGAGCACCTTATCATATATACACCAAATTAAGTCACCTAAAACTGGGACATGAGGATTAGAGTGTCTGCCACAGACACATAGACCCCAAAAAATGGGACAAAGAGAAAATAATAATCTATAGTAATAATCAATGAGAATATAATATTTTATAATAATAATCTAAGTCCATAGCCCGACATGGAATTGGCATATAAGATCCCCTTATATGTGGGACAAGGCACCCTCTCTGAAGCAATTTGACTTTTTAGCCTATGGAGGTGGACACACTACACATCCTAGCCTCATCTAGATTTAAACCTTTAACCTCCAAAGAGAACATGTTCTTAACTCTTAAGCCCATTTAGATTGTGTGCAGGTACATGCATTAAAATTGAAGAAAGATAATATTAATATCTAAATATTTTGAACATTAAGATATAATATTACTAATAAAGTATAGATCATACACACACAATAACAAGAAAAAAAACTTAGGAGTGAGAAGAACCATTTTTCATTCAATGCCAAAAAATGTATTAAATAAATACAATGATACCATAAAAATTATTTCCAAAAGATAACACAAAATAGGGTAGATTTTATGAAGGATCTTATGAGTGATGGGTCATATGCTATAGTCTATCTTGTTGCATCTCATAATAAACACGATCAATATCACCATCATTTCAATTGTTGTTGTGATCCCCTCCCTTCTCTATATCGAGTTAAGATCTTTCATCTACTGACAAGGCGAGGGTTTACCACATAGTATATGCAATGTTGAATGACAAAAGAGAGTGATGTGACAGATGGAGTGAGGGTCTATACAGTGCTGAGTGTACATTGTACAGGAGTTGATAGATAGTGAAGGGAGACAACAAGTAATTCTTTAGTGGAATTTGAATGCCAAATATTGTATATTGTAATAACCCTAGTTATCTTTAAAAATATGTAGATATTGTGTAGTGACCTCATTCATATTACAGGTGTTAGGCCCCTATACCAACAGGTGTCATATGTCATGATTGACTTGATGAGCTCTGTAATATGTTTACACCTTTTCTTGTTGCAAAGGTTTTCCGTATGTTCAAAAAATTAAAAAATTTAAAAAATGTAAAGAGGGTAACCCTAAAAGAAGAATCAAAGGGTAAAAAGAATAAACATTGTCAAAAAAATGAAAGAAAATGAATCCCAAACAAAAAGACCAGGATAGTGTGCAAGTCTAAATGCCGCTACTTTTTCACTTTGTGTAATAAACAATTGTGTGCAGCTTGTCACTTATGCCACAATTTATGAATAGTCGAACTATTTAAACTTGGCTTATTCATCTTTCAATTTCATGTTGTGTAATAGAGAATAAATATCTGACCAAGCAATGTAATCTTGGTAGATAAGTAGATAGGTAGATTAAATAAAGGAGGTCAACAGTTTAATCTGAGCCCTTGGATGTAATAAGTGTAGATTTAGATAGGCTTTGCCATGGAAAAGAAAAGCAATATTTGATTAAGGTTTTCCAGTCTAAGTGTACCCTAATAAATAAGAAAAAAGGCTAGGTTAAAGTAGGTAGGGTAGGCAGATAATGTTGTAGTATCATGTGTGATGAATAATGTCTCTAAATGTGTTAATGTTTCATTTTTCATCATAAGGCAAAGGCATACACTACATTGAAGACATCACAAGCAAAGAAAAGTCACAATGATTAATTCCCCTTCTCATTTTCTCTAATTATTTACTAATTTACACTAAAAGAACTAAGGTATTTGCTAAATTCGAGGGGATCAGAGCATTTATTTGACTTCTAGAAGGACCGAACCCTCGGCCCAATAATTTCAAAGCCCTAAGTACTTAAAACCATCATTCATTCTCTTTCATAAGTCTTTTCCTAAGCAAAATCCCATTTTACTTAGAAAAATTGCATAATATCACATGAAAACCCCTTTTTTCCACTTTAAGCCTAAGTTTAAATGCATAACTTTAATGTTTTTACTTAGTGCTTTCCATTACATTTTTCATATTAATTTCTAACTCATATTATATAACTCCTAAATAGAAGTTCACCTTTTCCCGTATTATTTAAATATATTAAAAAAATCCCAAATTACTATATATCCCTCCCCTTTGGTTAATTATAGCCATAAATTCGTTTATATAGGATTAACTAGTTAACCTGTAACTAGTTAACAACCTAATTCCCTCGCTGCATCAATTGGGATTAATTAACCCACACGGTTAATTAAGAACCCCTCATCCAATCGTGACACCCTCGATACGATTAATTAACTCCTAATTATGTCGGGCCCGTCGCAGTTAATCTCAACTACACCACATCTCCCGTCGGCTGTCCGATCGCGCCCCCATCATCCTACGGCCAACGTTGATATCATGCCCCCTGGTGACCACGCTTTAACGCACGATCACCAGGCGATTTTCATCCCGTACCTCCGCCATGCATCATTCGATCAATGGGATCACTGGCTCTGGACTAAATACCGGTCGATCCCAAAAGCAGTGCGACACCATGCCGCTTATCGTCTTGCACATAAGACAAACTGTCCTATCATTCTTATGTAATTTGTCTGATAAACAAAATCCCCACCAACCTAGATTTTGCAAATAAAACTAAAGAAATGTCATTTTCAATTTTTTATATGGCAAGTTGTGTTCCCAAGAAAAGCAACGTCCCAGTCAACTGCTAAAGCTTTCCAACCACCACTTGGTCAAAAAATTTGCAACAACACAAACCATTATTCAACCTACCATTGCACTGTTCACTACCCCATTGCAGGTATTTATCCAATTTCCACTGAAACCCTACAAGTTTTGGTATTTTTACTGAGAATTCCAGAATAAAGAGCTAAATTCAGTACAATTTCGAACTGTGTTCACTATATAGCTTTCCAAAACTCCTCTGTGGCCTATTTTCTCACAGAAAACACAAATTCCATTTATGAATCCACAAGAACCAGAAATGGAAACACCCATTGTTTTAAATGTTGCAACTCTCGATTCCCCTCATAAGGACCTAGAATATTTGCCTGTTGTAGATAAAGACTTTCAAATAAATGACCTGTCCACTAACCAGAATCATCTCAAGGTCTTTTGCCAAGTCAAAGACAACTATCTAAATGGCTTAGATATCTTGGGACTATGGGAATCCAACCTTCCCAGATATTTTCTTCCTTCAGTCCATGTGTTCACTGATATAATTCATCAATGCTAAGCAAATTATGATCCAAACCTAAGATTTGTTATGTCCCCAAGCCAAACGGCACTATTTATGTCCCCAAGCCAAACGGCACTATTCCCCATCATAGTTGCATCCATAAATGAAATGTTATAATTTTCCCCTAGTCAAGACCCAACTTCCCTTTCTATGGGATATTTTCTTGAGAAATCCACCATAATACCCCACTCACAACTCATTCTCATCTGCCAAACTTTCATGTTAGAAAAATATCAGCCCAAAGGTTCCCCTCCTTATGTACAAAGATGTTTTACAGAAATGGGCAAACTTATAGTAGACATGATATCTTTAGTGATGGGATTCAACACAAGTGAATACGTTGATGATATAAACCTAGTGTTATTGTCAATTTTTACTCCTGGACAACCATATGTTGTTAAATATGACTATTCTTCGTACATAACCAACAAAATTCATGATCAATTCCTAAGACTTGACGATGAAGGAGTTTTCAAATACACCACTTTCATCTATCATCTTATGTTGTATTATCAGTCAGACAATTTCCCTTTTCATGTCAAGAAACTTCATATCAAAGGAAACCCAAGATTTGTTATCTTTTGGAGTCCCATTTTCCATAAGTCCCTTGAGACCCCTTATAATTACAATGAGTTCATTGATCTATTTGTGCATCTTGCAACCACTTTATTAACAGGCGTTTCCCCTCCTAGGATCAGTGGTGATATAAAGAAGATCCTCCAAATCTCCAAGCAATACAGAATAGGTGACTCGTACCTATACATGAAACATATAGAAATCTGGATTCATGGGTGTGAGCTCTACCCACTTAAACTGCCAAAGTATGTTCCAATGAGACTGTTTCCATTAGAATATTTTAGGTAGATGATAAATGCAGATTAAGTCCATTTTTGTAATCCTAAGCAGAGAGCTCAACTTAGAATTAAGAATTAGCTAGGCCCTTTTATTTGCAACACTAGGGATGCATGGAGAGAAGCTGAAATAATTTTAGAAGATCACCTTAGAATACAAAAGAGTTTTGGGTGGGTAGCATATGAACCTAACATGTTTGTATGTGATAGAAGAATGAAGAACAGGTTGTCTCCATAAATTAATCATAGGATCCCAGAGACTGAGTAGTTTGCAAACATGGATGAATGAATACAAGGGATCTTAGTAGAAAATGATAGTGAACAATTCAATTTTGAGAATTCTATGAGGAATATTGAGAAAACCCTTGACCTGTATTCTTTTGTGAAAGTACCATTCGAGCTATCTCAAAGGTCAGGAATTGGTGCATGCACTGCTGGAACCTCTTAGCAACCTCCGCAGGAAACCAACACACCAGCTACAGGGTCATCAAAAGGTAAATAACTAGAAACCAACTTTCAGGTCACAATGTCTCCGCAACTTGAAACCTCCAAAGAACAGGTCCAAACGCCAACTCCTCCAACTCAGACTAATGTAGAAGGACCACCAAGCTTGCAGACCCCTCTAAATATGGAAAAGAGTAAAAAGAGAGACAAAAAAGTAGCTACCCCTGCTAGTGAACCTTCAGAGCAGCCTGGAACAAAAAGGAAAATGTTAAATCCCCTTTTAGAGGACGAATTTGAGGAGGAGACTACAAACAGTGAAAGGAGAGAAGGAATCACTGGTCAGTACACTACTCCAGAGGGAGGGACATCCACTAGCACACAGAGAGAAGAGACAGAATGGCAGCAATAGCATAAGTATCATCTTTCATACCACCAATGAAATATGCCATAGATATCAAGAAATCATTCACAGAAATCAAAGCAAGAAATGATCCATTGAGACTCCAAATTTATAATCAATATTTGAAAATGGCCCCCACAAATCAATAGAGATTAATGTTAGCCTATGACATTAAAGAGGGGAAAATGATAATGAGCTACTTTAAGCCTAAAATGAAACAACCCAAGTCAGCAGCAGATTACAAGAGAACAAATTTGGAGGCCATGGCAAAGGATATTCATCCTATGGAACAGATTGAATTGCACAAATAAACTGGAGAAATGGTCTATTCAACCTTGGGTAGTAAGGCAATGATGGCCCATTGATTGCCAAATTCCTTGGATAACACTACAACTCAACTACACTTAGAAAAGGCCTCCTCCTTGGCCAAAGACAACATGATAAAGTCTCTAGAAGAAATCATTATTGGATTGGGACATAATCCCAAAGATGTGAAGGGTATAGAGGCATTGATAAAAAAGAATTATGAAGAAATTGTTTCCTTGAGGAAACGGCTCAAGCTGCCTCCTTCAAGACATCCACAGACTTTAGAAATTATAAAGCAAAAATATGAAGAAGAATTAATGGATCTTCTTTTAAATCTAAATGAAAGATTGAATGAGACTAAACAGGAATAACAAAGGGCACTGAAGTAGAAGCAGGGAGAGTCAACCTCCCAGCCTCATGATGTAATACAAATAGTCACAACAACAATACCCTCTACACCTGGAAATGCATTAGCACCAAATATTCCACCAACCACAACAGAGGTGGTCACAAAGACAGCAAGAGCATAGACAACATAGGGCAACAATGCAATTTTTAGCATAGAAGAATTAATAAGGTCAATGGAGGACATGAGATTACAAGTTTCAGAGCTAAAACAGGTAAAAGAACAGCTTGCAAATATGGAACGAAACTATTATCTCTCAAAAATAAATGTTGTAAAAAAAACAAGAGATTAAAACATTGAAGAATAAGGTAAAAGCGTTAGAAAATGATCTCACTTTTGAGAAACCTCTGGCAGAGATCAAGAAAATTCTTTCGGCCAACACCACTCAATCCATAAATGATGTTTGGCCTTCCATCAAAGTGATTTTCAAGCAAATTGATCTAGTGAAGACAACCCTAGAAGAAATTCAAAGGATAAAGGCACAGCTAGGACAAATTCCAGAGGAAGCCAACAGCCTCATACATTTTTTGAATACCAGGAATAGAGAACGGATGGAAGAAATTGGTATCACAGATAGAAGAACAACCATTTTGGAAATCAAGAGGGTATTAACTAAGAAAACTTTAATGCAAAATTTAGAAAGAAGATGTCATGACATGCAGATGGAGATTAATGACTTCATGGAGAAGTTTGCTATTTTGCATAATAAAGGTCTACCAAGTCCTTTGGTGATTAATGATAGTTTAATGAAGCAGAGAAATTATGTAGATAGGTTGAACAAATATGCAGGCAATCAAGCAAGTTCATTGACAAGTGCCTCAAGAATAAAATTACTCCCTACAGGCCGAGTTCTCTATGACAACCTAGAGAACTTATTTTATGTCGAGCATGAGCTGAAACACTTGTTCTCAATTCAGCCCACATTCTTCATGTATACGCAAATAGATGAAACCCTCAGAAAGATTCAGAAAAATAGAACACCACAGCGAAAATGGTGGGAAGAAATGCTTGAAATTTTGAAATTCATTTGTGGTAAAAGATAAAATTTTGCTTTTTACTCTAGTTAATGAGGGTAAGGAGGATGAAAAGAGATAAAGAGGTAAAGAGTATTAGATGCACGTAAAGTGTATCAGTAGAAAGATCAAAACAGAGCAGCCAACACATGATTACACGAAGGACAACAGAAGGCCATATCATAGGGCATAAATCCAACTCATTCTCAAGAATAGGGACAACAAACGATTCGGTTACCTTATATATCATCTTGATGCAGCCCAGGCCACTCCCAGGCCACTCCTACCAGGATCCTTGACAACCAAGCACATAAAAGCTTGTTTTATGACGTTGTAATTTGGGGATGTAGGCTTTAGAGGCAGTCTCTCCCATCTTCCAGCAAGGTCTTCAATATTTGGGTCAACTTTCCTTTCTTCTGCGGTGCATCATACATTAAACTGATGTATCATCCCTTTTAAGAAACTCACTATCAGTTTTCCTACAAACAACGCTCTTCCTGGAAGCGCTTAAGGAAGAGCCAACTGGCATAATTTATCGGCCACATGCATCTGGTACATCCACTAACTCCCAACCCTCTACGCAACCGAAGGCATTTATATATATATATAATATATATATATATATATATATATATATATATATATATATATAATATATATATAACAGTCACGGGTTGTAATTTGAGCGTACGCACAACAGATTTATAGAACCTTGTTATACCAATATCTTCATCGGCAATTAGACATCCAACAGGCATAACGAATCTTCAATTGATTATTAAACCTACGCATATAATATGCAGACAATATATATATATCTATATAAGTCGCCGGCTATGATTACATGTGAGCCTTTATTATGGGCGAAGGTTCAATACTATGGACGGAAAGTTATATATCTCCGCTCCTCATAATGTTCAATCCACATAAATGTAATTAACACAGACCTGTTGTTTTATGAACTCACGGACCCTTAGACTTTGCAAAATATATGTAGACTCACCTTGTTACGTCACGGCGGATTTATACCTCATAATACCTACATATAGATACGCTATGTGATGTAGCATTACACCTCTCATCCACATACATTTCCATCTCCAAGGATTACCACACCTCCAGCCACTTACGCAATTGAAATTATAGTTGCCACAGCGACGATTTATAATTTGAGCACATAATAACAGGTTTATGCCATCCAGCTTGGCATGGCTTCAAAATTCGATTTTAACCTAGAGGCTATGCATTGTAATACCACTCTGTAAAAGCTCTTACAAACAATTCCGAAGTCTCTGGCGCCGGTATATGGACAAACAGTGATAATAAATTTGCAGGTATATCATTCAATTATAAAATAGAGGTAATAATCTTGGAGAACCAGAGGCATGTGCGCAACCATAAATTAAAGCTGTATGTCATCACACAAGAAAACTAATTCAATTATGAACGCACAATGACTGCGCATGAGGGACCAAAACGAACCATTCCAACACACGTTTTTATTCCACAGTTTTTCATATCAGTATATACATTACACAGAGGCTTTACATTCATTGCCAGATATACAAATCGATGGCCCTTTTACAAACTGCCAAAGGCTCCGAAGAAGAACCTTGCTCACTCCTCCCTCCTCCCAATTTCCATCTATTTTTTCTCTCAAAAAAAACCCCTTCCTATTTACACCATGAACTAATTAAATGCTCAATCCCCTTAATATCTCCACACCACTAGAATATCTCAACAAACCCTATTATCTAGAATCTTATCCCTTCATATCCTTAACCAATTCTCTCATATCCTCTTAATTAATAAAAGGATATTTTACAAAATCCTCACCTTCTCCTATTTTAATAACAAATTAATTAATAAAATATTAAAATTGTCACACCCCCTTTATCACATATTTACAAATGAAAATATGGTCTTGATGCTCCTGCATCAGACTCCCAACGTTGAAATTAAACATGATCGCCTGATCATGTGTTCAGATTTGTGTATCCCTGGATCCCATATCTTGTGTTGTAACTTTCTACTTTTCGTTGCTTCTTTCTAATATTCTTCTCCAGGTTTCCACACTTTATGTTGCATCGCTCCACTGGCTGTGCTTTTGCAATCTTTTGTTGTCTTTCTTTTGCTGTTGCTTCTTTGTTTCACTGCGGCTGGCCTCTTCTGGGATACTTTCATCATCAGTCTTCTGATGCTTTCAATCGCTCGGTCCAATAAATCCTGAAGCTGTTGATTTCTTACCTCTATGCTGCTCTAT
Source organism: Pinus taeda (assembly GCA_000404065.3). Taxonomy (NCBI): domain Eukaryota; kingdom Viridiplantae; phylum Streptophyta; class Pinopsida; order Pinales; family Pinaceae; genus Pinus; species Pinus taeda. The sequence goes on from APFE030330629.1 coordinate 105,927, forward strand.
GTTCTGACTACCGCCCGATGACCCTCTTGTCTTCTTGAACAGAGAACTTCTCCCTTCATTTGACTACTCAACGGAGTCAAATGTTCTTCAGTACCAATACATGCATTCACAAAACAATTGTTAGAATAAACAACATAAGGCTTTAGTGCATCTTCTGTTGATGGCAACATTTCAGTGTGCTGCTATGAAATTCCTTCACCCATCAGCACATCAGTATGCTGATTCAATTCCTCTGTGAGACTATCAGTTAGTCCCTTTTCCACATCATCTGTTTGGAAAATCTTCCCATGTTCTGTGTCTTTCAGCAACTTTCCCTGAACATAGATCCTTAGCTTTCCCAACTCTCTCTTTTGAAGATCTAACTTAAGATACAACTGAACAATATCACCTGGAGTAGAACTCGGAAATTTTACACAACTTTCCATACCTTCATTTTCTGTTGACCAATCATCACATTCCTTCTCTGAAAGGAATCCTCTACCAGACTTTACCTCAAGAACTTCATTGTCCTTTGTGACAATTCCATCAGACTTCTCACCATCTATCGCACATCCTGCAAACATACATGAATTGTGAGAAAATTTACAAGGCTTCATAGCCTTACCTGTTTCTCTCATCATTACCTCTTCAGATGCTTCTGAACTATCCCAATAGTTCATGAGATCTTCCTCATTGATGTCTTCACCCATAATTTCGCCATGTTCCGGGCCACAAATGGAAACATCCATTTTCAACTCAGCCTCTCTAAGTTCTCTGCAACTCAACATCTTCTCGAGCTTCCTCAGCTCCTCCATCAAATGTATGTTTACCTGCTTTTCTCTTCTTGCATGCAAATTCTGCCACTTTACCTTCTTTCTCATGGTCCAACCATGCGTCTCGTTTCTCACATTTTCCTGCAACAACTCCATTAAAAATTGAAGCTGAATTGTTATTTTGGCCTTCTCCCACTCGTACTTTTCATTAGATTTCTGAAAATGACTATCAACAGTCATCTTCCCCTCCTATGTGAACTGCATTTGTTCACGTGTGGACTTCATTTAATCCACTTCTCATGAAACTTGCACACAGAGCCGGGCTCTAATACCACCTGATGCAGCCCAGGCCACTCCTACCAGGATCCTTGACAACCAATCACATAAAAGATTGTTTTATGACGTTGTAATTTGGGGATGCAGGCTTTAGAGACAGTCTCTCCCATCTTCCAGCAAGCTCTTCAATATTTGGGTCAACTTTCCTTTCTTCTGCGGCGCATCATACATTAAACTAATGTCTCATCCCTTTTAAGAAACTCACTATCAGTTTTCCTGCAAACAACGCTCTTCCTGGAAGCGCTCAAGGAAGAGCCAACTGGCATAATTTATCGGCCACATGCATCTGCTACATCAACTAATTCCCAACCCTCTACACAACCGAAGGCATTTATATATATATATATATATCTATATATATAAAACTGTCGCGGGTTGTAATTTGAGCGTACGCACAAAAGATTTATAGAACCTTGTTATACCAATATCTTCCTCGGCAATTAAACATCCAACAAGCATAACGAATCTTCAATTGATTATTAAACCTATGCATATAATATGCAGAAAATATATATATCTATATAAATCGCCGTCTATGATTACATGCGAGCCTTTATTATGGGCAAAGGTTCAATACTATGGACGAACAGTTATATATCTCTGCTCCTCATAATGTTCAATCCACAGAAATGTAATTAACACAGACCTGCTGTTTTATGAACTCACGGACCCTTAGACTCAGCAAAATATATGTAGACTCATCTTGTTACACCGCGGCGGATTTATACCTCATAATACCTACATATATATACGCTATGTGACGTAGCATTACACCTCTCAACCACATACATTTCCATCTCCAAGGATTACCACGCCTCCAGCCACTTACGCAATTGAAATTATAGTTGCCACAGCCATGATTTATAATTTGAGCACATAATAACAGGTTTATGCCATTCATCTTGGCATGGCTTCAACATTCGATTTTAACCCAGAGGCTACGCATTGTAATACCACTCTGTAAAATCTCTTACAGACAATTCCGAAGTCTCTGGCGTCGGTATATGGACAAACAGTGATAATAAATTTGCATGTATATCATTCAATTATAAAACAGAGGTAAGAATCTTGGAGAACCAGAGGCATGTGCGCAACCATAAATTAAAGTTGTATGACATCACGCAAGAAAACTAATTCAATTATGAATGCACAATGACTGCGCATGAGGGACCAAAACGAACCATTCCAACACACACTTTTATTCCACAGCTTTTCATATGAGTATATACATTACACAGAGGCTTTACATTCATGGCCAGATATACAAATCGATGGCCCTTTTACAAACTGCCGAAGGCTCCGAAGAAGAACCTTGCTCACTCCTCACTCCTCCCAATTTCCATCTATTTTTTCTCTCAAAAAAAACCCCTTCCTATTTACACCATGAACTAATTAAATGCTCAATCCCCTTAATATCTCCACACCACTAGAATATCTCAACAAACCCTATTATCTAGAATCTTATCCCTTCATATCCTTAACCAATTCTCTCATATCCTCTTAATGAATAAAAGGATATTTACAAAATCCTCACCTTCTCCTATTTTAATAACAAATTAATTAATAAAATATTAAAATTGTCACACCCCCTTTATCACATATTTACAAATGAAAAGATGGTCTTGATGCTCCTGCATCACATCTACGAGGCCTTCTAGCCCTATTTTCTTGAAATATTTGATTAGTCATCTTAGTTTATATCTCTATTTTGTTAAGAGATATTTCATTGTAAAATTTTTGTATAAAGACACCCCCATTCGAATGATTGAGGGTGGATTATTTGACACTGCTATAAAACTGATATTTTGGAATAAAAACTGTTGTTGGAAAAAATTTTCATGGCTGGCTGGATGAAGGATTGATGTAAAGGACTTTTCATAGGATTCATATGTTAGACATCAAACAAATAAGTATCTTATATCTCATGTGTTAATGTTTTCAGGTTTATTATATTCATTATGTTCCATATCTTAACATTAAACAAAAAAGAATAATTCAGAAAGTGTTGAAGTGCAATCTGACTTCAATCGTTTTTATTCTCAGTATTTTCTTCTGAACTAGTGTAAAAAGTGAATTCTTAATTGCTCCTATTTTCTAGTTATTCATCTTAATCATTTGGTAAAGAATTCTTAATTTCTCTTTATTGATGGGTAGTCATGTTCTACTCTCTTAAGGTATGTTGAAGGATTCTTAGTTTCCCTTTAACCCTTTAAGCCCATTCCATCTTTTTAAGTCTCTATTTGCTCCCTGTTCAACTATCTTGTTGTGCAAAACTATCCTTTATTGAGAAACCAAATCTAGTTGAGCCATTTTACCTGACTCCATTAGTCCAATGGACTAAACTATTTAGTTCTACCCCTTTACTATTGAACTTCACCAACAAAATTTAAACAAAAACCCCAGCTCTAATAACTAGCCTAAAACCTTATAAATCAAAGCTAAAGCTTAAAGAGAGAGCCCTCTCTGGATAAAGATTATCTAGATTCTGTATCTAAAATATTGGTTCGGGGTTACCTCGGACCGCTTTCCCCTTCTTACAAGTTCTGGAAAAATCTGAGTGATAACATAGTGGCGGCTCTGTTAGGGAACACAAATTTTCTATCATTATACTTTATAAACTATAGATGGAGCCTAAAGTTAGCCAGGTAGCCTTCGAACTGCTCTTTCTTTGGAAGATCATACGTAGATGAATGCTGCTTCAGTCTATCTCCGGTCTAGTTTATGAACTAAACATAAACGAATTCCTCAGTTAAACAAATCTTTAGTATTGTTCTAAATTAAGTTTCAAAAGTCCTACAGAAACATAGAAGTTTTTGACATTAATTCAGAAAATCATAACTAAGAAAAATGGCTTCATAAAGGACCCATTGTACCAGGTCAAAACCTGACCCAAATCCACCACCTATATTTGAGAACCCTAATATGATTCCCAGAATTCTTAGGAGACAGGAAAGCCAAGAAATTACTGCTAGTTCTCGGCCTATTTAGAGATCAATCTCTTGCCCTGTAAAGTGGGTTTATCTTGAGGACGAGACCTTTGATGAATAGTTTGAAACCTCTTTCTCTATAACATTTTTTGACTCTAAATTAAAAAACTTGGTTCATGACCCTGTGTTCATTGAAGACTTAAAATTTGAAGCTGTCAATGTTGCAATTGATAGACATTTACAAAATTCAATACAATCTGAACTCACTTCTAAACAAACACCTGATCCCTCTACAATCACTATTGCTTGTGCAAGTTCTTCATCCATCCCTCTTTCATCTCAACCCGAAACTACTCCACCATGAACCCCTCCTTCTACCCCTTCATCTACAACTCACATTCCTATTGTTACCCTTACCCCACCTGCGGTTTCATCACCACCTCCAGCTATGGCAAACCGGTACACTTCCTGCACTTACCAGCCGACTTGGGTGCTATGCCCCAAGACTATCAAAGTAAAGTCACCCAATTTAATGGAACGGGCACCTACATAGCCCAACAACATACCAAAAAAATGATTAACGATTTTGAAATATATGAGATTGATGTTGATGATGTTAAAATGAGGATATTTGTCCAAAGTTTAACAGGTGAAATCAGAACTTCGTTTAGGGCTCTAGGAGCAAACATCATAACTGACCTAGAAGCCCTTTATACACAATTCTTAAACTGTTGGGAGAAGAAGAAAGATCCTCTGGAGATCTTATCTAAATATGAAAATCTGAAGAGAGTAACTCAAGAAACCGTGCAAGATTATTGCACTAGGTTTAATGCTGTTTACAATGCAATTCCCAAAAATCTCAAATCCCCACCTGATCTAGCCCTGATCAAGTTCCCAGATGGATTTGATTCGGATATGGATTTTTCGCTAAAGGAAAGAGCCCCCAAAACTTTAGAAGAAAAGCAAAGTATAGCTGTCAGTGTTGAGGCTTATTTGACATCAAAACATGCCAAGGCTAGAAGTGAAAGAAGGATACCACTCAAAGAAGAACCTTCACCTATAGATTAAAAACTAGACGCAATAATCGAAGTAATGGAAAGATTAAGGGACAGAGTAGGAACAATAGAAAGAAAATCACCTTGAGAGGGTCAGCAGGCCAATATAGGTAGGAATCCAGATTTTCGGAAAAACCAAAATCCAAATACTGGTAAAATTGGCCCTGATCATAACATTAGACCCCCTTTCCAAGAGAATTACATAGAAGCATCCACCTTCGAGGATCCCCCTGAGGACACTCAAATAAATTTAATAGGGCTTAATAATGAAGGAGAAGTGTTTTTGACTCAAGAAGATCAGGAAGCTCATGTCCTTAAACAATTTCAAACCTAGTGAGGAGAATCATTTGATTTCAAGGACGGATATGACACAACTATCTACGAAGTGCACAAACAGTATAATTTGAGAAGTAGAAGAATTGATGTCCGTAATAATAACAAACAGAAAGGCCTAAAACAAACAACCAAATGAACAACAGTACCTCCACATGTACAAATTTTGTCCAGACCTAACAATAACCCCTCTGATCCAATAATAGATGACATATCTAACAATAAATAGAATAACAGAGACTCTTCCATTCCCATTACCTCTAAGGCAACTATCGAAGAACCCCCATAACTTAATCTAGGAGAAAATGTAAATACTAACCCTACTCATGAAAAAAGATAAAAACATTGAAAATCCAGAAAATAGAGAGAATCCAATTGTTCAAATACTAAAGCCCAAACTGAAAAACCTTTCAATCTAGAAGCCAAAGTGGGAAAATTAAGGGTAGTTGTTCCATTGTTAGAACTAGCTAAACATGATGCCTACCGAGAAAAAATTGACCAATCACTCAAAATCACTAGAACTGAAGATTCTGTAAATGTTTTTGATGACCAACCAAAAATAATCTTCGGCCCTAAAGTAAATGGAAAACACCTAGAAGGAAGTGTTCCTCCCTTCTATGAGAGTCTAAATATTCATGACAAAATCCTCCATAATGCTATGTTTGATTCCTGTGCATCTCACAAGTTAATGCCCAAATTGGTAATGGAGAAATTAGATCTTGACAACACCAGGCCTTACAAGGATCTCTTTTCTTTTGATTAAAGTCAAGTGAGATGCTTAGAGTTAATAAAAGACCTGTGTGTTGCTTTAGTTTAGTATCCTGCTAATAAATCTTGATGAATATAGTAGTAGCTGATATTCCTCCAAAATATGGGATGTTGTTATCCAGGTCCTGGGGTGCCAAACTCTAAGGATCATTATAGTTGAACATGTCTTATGCTACTATCTTTGTGTTCAACCAACCTAAGAAGCTATATCGAGAGACATTAATAAAATATGTAGTAAGTAGTCATGATAAACCACAAAATTTCCCTATCTATTCTATACACTTAGATATGGATTCATTTATTCTATATAATGCCGAAATCAATCCTGCCAATAATGAACAAATGTTAACAAAAAAACCAAAAGAAATTGAAAGAGGAGAAACAAGTGTACTGATCCATGAAATCTCAGATACAAATGATCAATCAGATGATACAAATAAACTTGATGAGAACAATAAACTAAAACACTCAGCTAAACTAATTCCCGTTACCCTCGACACTAATTATGTCCATGAAATTCTCTGGAACTTAGAATTTGATGGTTCTGTAAATAAATTAGGGGAAGGGGCAAGAATTTGGGTGCATAACATAGAAAATGATCATGTCGAAGGCCATGCCTACCGACAGAATTTTAAATGAACCAAAAATATGGCAGAGTATGAATCTCTTTTTCTAGGACTTAAAATTATAAAACGGTTAGGAGCAATTAGAGTTTCTGTTATGGGTGATTCAGAATTAATTATCAATCAGATTAAAGGAAAATACCTCACTAGAGATACTGGATTAGGATACTATAGGGGAATGGTGATAGAGATTCTTAATACCTTCTTGGAAACTCAGCTTGCAGTAGTATCTAGGAAGCACAACTTACATGCTCATAGTCTAGTCATGTTTGCTAGTACTTGTAAATTACCATTTGAGCCCAACCACCAATTCACTGCTCAAATCAGGCATAGGCCTGCCATCCCTGACAATGTAAAGAATTGGAATGTTTTTGACAATGATGAGCAAATAAATAACTTTCTAACTTTAGATAATGAATTTTCTCATAGTCATATAGATATTGATCCTACTAAAAAAATAGATGAAGTAAATGCCAATATGATAAAAGATATTTCCATTCAAATGCTTCACCCCACAACTTTCACCAAACAGGAAGTTCAAAACTTAAAACAAATGGACCTTGATGAGATAAATGGAGTGGAAACAGAGGTCATAGATCTAAAAGATAATCACTTGCCTGAGGGATTAACTCCTCTAGAGGACCTCTTTGACTCCAAGGACATTCCTAAGAATCCAGAGATTGAACCACTAAAAACAGACATTGAAGAGTATAACTTGGGAACATAAGAAAATACTAAAATGGTAAAAATATCAAAGTCCTTACCCCTTGACCACAGGTTAAAATATGTTGAACTCGTGAGAGATTTCCAAGACATCTTCGCCTAGAGTTATGAGGATTTGAAATCATATGATACCTCAACAATTCAACATACCATATCATTGAAGGAAGACTAGAAACCATTTAAACAGAAACTCAGAAGAATCAACCATGTATTACTACCACTAATTGAGAAATAGATTAAACGTATGTATGAGGCAGAGATAATTGCACCAATAAGAGTTTCAGAGTGGGTATCTAATTTAGTACCTACTAGGAAGAAAACTGGTGAAATTAGATTATGTGTGGACCTAAGAAATCTAAACAAATTTTCTTTAAAGGACAATTACCCTTCACCCAAGATGGATCACATTTTGGAAAGGGTAGTGGCAGCCTCTAGGATTTCACTTTTGGATGGATTTTTAGGGTATAACCAGATTCTAGTCCACCTTGATGATCGAGAAAAAACCTCCTTTACCACACCATGGTGTAAATTCATGTATATTAAAATGGCTTTTGGACTTAAAAATGCAGGAGCTACTTTTCAAAGAGCAATGGACATTGCATTCGCTAAAGAAATTCATGATTTTCTTATCATATATCTGGATGACTTAACTATTTTTTCCAAGTCAGATAAGAAACATCTAGATCATCTTAGACAAGTGTTTCTCAAATGTAGGAAATATGGTATCTCTTTAAATCTTAAAAAATCTTGTTTTGTCTAGAAGAAGGTAAGCTCTTAGGGCACATTATATCAAAGGATGGCATTGAGATTGATCCTGGCAAAATAGAAGCAATATTGCAGATACCTCATCCTAGAAGCATCAAAGAACTTGAAGATTTCTTAGGAAAGATAAACTTTTTGAGAAGATTCATATCTAATTTAATAGAATTAATTAGGTTACTCAATAACATGTTAAAAAAGGATTCAAGTATAAAATGGACGACGTAATCCAAACAATCATTTGAATAAATTAAGATGGCTTTGACCAGAACACCGGTCCTTACAAGTCCCTAATTCGATAGAGATTTCGTAATTTTTTCTTTTGCCTCAGAGCACACTATAGCCGTTGTTTTACTACAAAAGTATGACAAAGGATGTGATAAACCCATAGCCTTTTTTAGTAAAGCACTTAGAGATGCGTCACTCAAGTATAAAATCATGGAAAAATAGGCATTTGCACTAGTTAAGGCAATTAAGGACTTTAGAGTTTACATACTATATTCTCATGTGATAGCCTATGTGCCAAATGATATTACCAAGGACATCTAACTCACGATGGAATTGAAGGAAAAATAGGTAAATGGATCGCTACCATTTTAGAATATGATATTGAAATAAAACCTACTAAACTGATAAAAGGATAGGGATTGGCTAAAATCATGATAGAAACAAATTGCCAAGCCTTGGATATTAATGAATTAGACAGCGAGCAGGAAGAGGCGACTCCATAGATCAGCCAAGCCTTCACAGATTCCCCTTGGTATGCTGATATAATCTATGTGTCACAAAACTTGCTGGCTCCTCCAGGGTTGTCCAGAACAAAAAATAGATTTTTAAGAATGAAAGCTTTAAATTTTTGCATTATAGATAGCGCTCTTTTTTGGAAAAATCATTAAGGAATATTATTGAGTTTTTCACTAAAGAATGAAGTTGACAAGACACTTCAAGATTTTCATGCAGGATCTTATGGTGGACACCTCTACTAGAAATCGACTGCAAATAAGATCTTAAGGGCTAGTTTCTATTGGCTAACCTTGTTCGCCGATGTGAAAAAAATTGTTACCTCTTGCCATAAAGGACAAATTTTTGAGGGCAAGAGAAAACTATTACCTTTACCCCTCAAACCTATCTCTACTGAAAACCCATTTCAACAATGGGGTCTTGATTTCATTGGAGAAATCCACCCTGCCTCCTCTGGACAACACAAATGGATCCTTACTGCCACAAATTACTTTACCGAATGGATAGAGACCATATCTTCCAGACAGGCCACAAATACAGTAATCATATGATTCCTAAAACCAACATATTATCTAGATTTGGCTGCCCCATAAAAATCATAACAGACAATGTTGCAACTTTTAAATCACAAAAGATGATTAGCTTTTGTAATAAATACCATATTAGCTTAGACCATTCCACGACATATTATCCCCAAGGAAATGAATTAGCTAAATCCTCCAACAAAATCATTGTTAACATTATTAAGAAACTGTTGGAAGAAAACAAAAAGACTTGGCATAAGAAACTGATCAATGCACTATGGGCAGACAGATTGACAACTAAAAAATCCATTGGCACTAGTCCTTATGAATTAGTCTATGGCATGGAGGCAGTATTTTTCTTCATCGTAGGGAGTTCCGGTTATGAAACTACTACAAGAAGCTCAATTGGAACACAATGATATCCAAAGGAGGATTAATCAGAACATAAATTTGTAGTAGACTAGAGAGGAAGTGTATCAGAGATTAGAAATATGGCAAGAAAAACTCAAGATGATATTTGATAGAAGAACTAAAGCCAAAGACTTCCATCCTGGAGACAAAGTGCTGAGATGGGATTCCAGAAGAGAAGAAAAGGGGAATCATGGGAAGTTTGACTTCCTATGGAAAAGACCATATATTATTCAGGCTCTACAAGCAAACAATACATATTATTTGAAGAATTTGGATGGTACATCATCAGAGGAAGGAACAATCAATGGTCATATGATAAAACATTACTATGATCCTACCTATTAAGTCAAATGATGATTAACATGTACATACTATATCCTTTGGTAATGCCACAGTTTGGATTGGACAGTGACTTTTGGAGTTGAAGCCCGAAGAAAAGGCCCTAAGCTTCAGAAGTACCATTGTCATATATACAGTAAAGCAATAGGGAAAAGGAGATTGCAAAATACAGTCAAAGTTATTCAGAGGCTATATGATCTACTGTTCTTGACTTTTCACCAGGAAAAGCCATCCCCAAGTGGAGCTAGTGTTAGGCGCCTAACCAATACGTGTCATATGTCATGATTGACTTGACGAGCTCTGTAATATGTTTACACCTTTTCTTGTTGCAAAGGTTTTCCATATTTTCAGAAAATCAAAAAACTAAAAAAATGTAAAGAGGGTATACCCTAAAAGAGAAATCAAAGGATAAAAATAATAAAGATGGTCAAAAAAATGAAAGAAAACGAACCCAAAACAAAAAGATCAGGAAAGTGTGCAAGTCTAAATGCCACTTCTTTTTCACTTTGTGTAATAAACAATTGTGTGCAGTTTGTCACTTATGCCAAAATTTATGAATAGTCAAACTGTTTAAACTTTGCTTATTCATCTTTCAATTTCATGTTGTAGAATAGAGAATAAATATTTCACCAAACAGTGTAATCTTGGCAAATAAGTAGATAAGTAGAATAAATAAAGGAGCTCAATAATTTAATCTGAGGCCTTAGATGTAATAAGTGTAGATTTAGATAGGCTTTTCCATGTAAAAGAAAATGAATATTTGATAAGGGTTTTCCAGTCTAAGTGCACCCTAATAAAGAAGAAGAAAATCTAGGTTAAAGTAGGTAGGGTAGGTAGATAAAGTCTCAGTATCATGTGTGATGAATAATGTCTGTAAATGTGTTAATATTTCATTTTTCATCATAAGGAAAAGGCATACACTACATTGAAGACATCACAAGCAAAGAAAAGTCACAATGATTAACTCCCCTTCTCATTTTCCCTAATTATTTACTAATTTACCCTAAGGACTAAGGTATTTGCTAAATTGGAGGGCCTCAAAGCATTTCTCCAACTTCTGGAGGAACCGAAACCTCAACCCAATAATTTCAAAGCCCTAAGTACTTAGAACCACCATTCATTCACTTTCATAAGTCCTTTCCTAAGTAAAATCCCATTTTACTTAGGAAAATTCACAATATCACATGAAAACCCCTTTTTTCCACTTTCAGCCTAAGTTTAAATGCACAACTTTAATGTTTTTACTTAGCGCTTTTCGTTACATTTTTCATATTAATTTCTAACTCATATTATATAACTCCGAAATAGAAGTTTACCTTTTCCCGTATTATTTAAATATATTAAAAAAAACCCAAATTACTATATATCCCTCCCCTTTGGTTAATTATAGCCATAAACCCATTTAAATAGGATTAACTAACTAACCCGTAACTAGTTAACAACCTAATTCCCCTGCTGCTTCAATTGGGATTAATTAACCCCCACGGTTAATTAAGAACCCCTCATGCAATCATAACACCCTTGATATGATTAATTAACTCCTAATTATGTCGAGCCCACCGCAGTTAAACTTCGCCGCACCACGTCTCCCGTCAGCCATCTGAGCATGCCCCCATCATGCTATGGTTGATGTTGATATCGTGCCCCCCTGGTGACCGCGCTTTAACGTGCGATCACCAGGCTGTTTTCATGTTGTACCTCCACCACGTGTCATTTGATCAATGGGATTATTGGCTCCTAACTAAATACCACCTGATCCCAAAAGTGGTGCGACACCATACCACTTACCACCCTCCACATATGAGAAACTGTCCTACCATGATTACATCATTTGTCTGATAAACAATATTCCTGCCAACCTAGATTTTGTGAATAAAACTAAGGAAATGTCGTCTTCAATGTTTTATACGACAAGTTATGTTCACATGCAAAGAAACATCCTAGTCAACTGCTAAAGCTTTCCAACTACCACCTGGTTAGAAAATTTCTAGCAGCGCAGTCGAGAAACCATTACTCAACCCGCCATTGCACTATTCACTACCCCATTGCAGGTATTTATCCAATTTCCACTGAAACCCTGCAAGTTTTGGTTTTTTACTGAGAATTCCACAAGAAAGAGCTAAATTCAGTACAAATTCAAACTGTCTTAACTATATAGCTTTCCAAACCTGCTGTATGGCCTATTTTCTCACAGAAAACCAAAATTCCATTCTTGAATCCACAAGAACCAGAAATGGAAACCCCACTGTTTTGAATCTCGCACCTCTCAATGCCCGTATAAGTAACTAGAATATGTACCTCTTGCAGATAAACACATTCAAATAAATGAGTTGTCCACTAACCATAATCATCTCAAGGTCTTTCTCCAAGTCAGAGACAACTATCTAAATGGCTCAGATATCCGAGCACTGTGGGAATCCAACTTCCCAGGTATTTTCTTCCTTCAGTCCATGTGTTCCATGATATAACTCATCAATGTCAGGAAAATTATGATCCAAACCTAAGAGCTATTATGTCCCCAAGCCAAATGGTATTGTTCGCCATCACAACTACATCCATAAATGAAATGTTACAGTTTTCCCCTAGTCAAGACCTAACTCCCATTTCTATGGGATGTTTGCTTGAGAAATCCACTGTAATATCCCATTCAAAACTCATTCACATGTGCCAAACCTTCATGTTAGAAAAATATCAGCCCAAAGGTCCCCCTCCTTTTGTACATAGCTGTTTTACAAAAATGGGCAAACTTATAATAGACATGGGATTCAACACAAGTGAATATGTTGATGATATAACCCTAGTGTTATTGTCAATTTTTACTCCTGGACAGCCACCTGCTGTTAAATATGACTATGCTTCCTACATTGCCATTAAAATTCATGATCAATTCCTAAGACTGGACGATGGATTTTTCAAATACACCACTTTCGTCTATCATCTTATGTTGTATTATCAGTCAGAAAATTTCCCTTTTCATGTCAAGAAACTTGACACCAAAGGAAACACAAGATCTATTATCTTTTGGAGTCCCATTTTCCATAAGTCCCTTGAGACCCCTTATACTTACAATGAGGTCATTGATCTATTTGTACATCCTGCAACCACTTCATTAACAGGAGTTCCCCCTCCTAGGATTAGTGGTGATATAAAGAAGATCCTTCAACTCTCCAAGCAATACAGAATAGTGTTAGGATATTCCAACACATAGGAAATATTTAAGTTCAACTTGGTCTAGTATAGAGTTAGGTATAGAGTTAGGTAAAGTGTGTTTCTTTACCGTTGTACATTTTGTAACTTACAATCCGACGGTCATGATATGTAGTGATCCGACGGTTCATTCTCTCCTCGGTATTACCGACACTTGATCCGTGGCTTGAAAACCGATTGGTCCATGAATTCTATTTTAAAGTGCATGGAGGGTCATTTGTAGGTTAACCGTGCATGAGAGAAGGCTTATGTAAATTTTCATTCTTTTATTAATAAATTTCCTGTAGTAGCCACGTTGGCACAGGCCGTGGACTGCTTCCCTCTCTGAGGGTTTTAACCACATCAAAATACTGGTGTATTGATCTGTGATCTGTTTGTGAGTGGTATCCTTTTGGTGTTCTGTCTGAGGAACTTACCCTATAAATTCCTTCATGGTATCAGAGCTATTTGAGGGTTGCGTCCGTTGGTGATCCAAATCTGAAGCCGGTAGAACTGCATGCGGCTGTCGTTTCCTAGATGTACTGTTTCTGACTGTTTTCGGGCCAAGAGGACTGCTCTGTTGTGTTCGGAGCATCTGTTCCAGTGAGGAACCACTTTCGTTTCACGCGAAAAGGTTTCCGGTAGCCCTATCTGCGTCATTTTTAAGATCTGGAGGTATACAGTCTTTATTTGCAGTTTACTGTTATTTTCTCTCTGCTTATTTCGGTTTCGGTTTATTTAGATTTTTTTTAACCGGATCTATACCTTTCATTTCTGCGTATGCTCTTTGCCCTGCGACTCTGTGCGATCTGGGAAAATAGAAACAGAAAGGAATGATTTTTTCTCATGCGTATGCTCTTTTCCCTGCACCTTAGTGTGATCTCGGAAAATCAGAAACATTGAGAAAAATATTTAGTTTTTCAGCTAAAGCTAACCTTGAGCCACAAGGTTCATTTTTTTTAAATATTTAGTTTTTTGGGTAAATCTAACTTCGAGCCATAAGGTTCGTTTTTCTTTGCATGTCCGTGTTGGGTTTTGTGTTTTGTGTTTTGTAGGGAAAAAGAGGTTTCTCAAGGCAAGCACGCAAACCCCCCCCCCCCTCTCTCTCTCTCTCTCTCTCAATTTTTTTTTATAGATCAATTGGTTCAAAGCTATTTTAGGAGAGTAGAGGTCTTGGGTTCAAATCTCCTTTTTGTGGGGGCATTTTTTTTCATTCCCGCACATTCGCGCACTTTGCTGGCAACTTCAACAATTTTTTTTCAAAAAGCCATAACTTCTTCATCCGAAAGCCTTTTTCAGAGCCGTTTTTTTTAAAACAGCCTAATTTTTCGAGATCTATTCATTGGAACACTTACTTTCAGCATCTTCAGCTTCAGTTTTTTTTTTTAAATGGAAAGTCCATGCCAAGTCATTCTTGACAGCACTAACTACTTCCAATGGGTATCCTACATGGAAGATTTACTTAGAAGTAAAGGTCTCTACAGAATAGCCACGGGCCAAGAGAAGAAACCAAAAGATGAAGACAAGGTTCCAAAATGGGAAAATAGACAAGATCAAGCACGTGGTTTGATAGGGATGTCTATTTCTCCTGATTTTAGATTCCATATTGCAGAACTTGAGACTCCTCATGAAGCATTGGACCAAATCACTAAAGTTTTTGGGATTAAAAATGAAATTAGAGCCCATCAACTTGAAAATGAGTTGCTTACATTGGATCCTAATAATTTTTCTTGCATTGAAGATTTCTTGTCCAAATTCAAGACCCTTAGATATCTCTTGGAAGGTGTTAAGGTTAAGAAAGAAGATAGTAACCTTATTTATTCCATCCTTACTAAGTTGGGACCAGCCTACTCTGTATTTTTTTCCACCTTCCATTCTACAAGGGAAGCTTTCATTTGTCAAGGAAAAGACTACAAGGCCCCTTCCTTTGACTCTTTTTGTGATTCTTTAATAATAGAATAAGAAAAACTCTTACACCTTGGTCTTCTTAATCTTGGAAACTCTTCCAAGAAAGCGTTAGCCGCCCAACAGCAACCAAATCTAAAGAATCCTAAGAAGTCATATCCTAAAAAGAATGGTCCTAAACCAAACAAGGGTCCTAAGCAAACTCAGTCTCAAAATGAAAGATCATTTCAGCAAAATGATAAGACTAATAAAAACAAATGGAAGAAGACTGATAGACATTGTAACTTTTGTAATCGAGATAGCCACTTAGAATCTAAATGCTTTAAGAAGATGGAAGCCTTGGAAGCCGCAATGAAGAAACATAACATCCATGTGGAGCATTCTTCTACTTCAACTTAAACTTCATCTTCAGGAATGGCACTTTCTGCATGTCGTTGTCAATCATCTCAGTCTGGTTATGCATTAAATGTATCTTCTTCTTCTCATTCTCATGAGTGGCTCAATGATTCTGGAGCCTCTTATCACATGGCCAAAAACAAAGCCATGTTTTCTTCTTTAAATGATTGTAACACCAAAAATATATATGTTGGTGATGATAGATCTCTTAATGTTGTAGGGACCGGAACTGTTCATCTAGACAATGGTCAGTTTAATGATGGATTATGTGTTCCAACCTTATCCAGCAACCTTCTATCTGTATATCAGATAACTCATTCAGGTGAAGGTAAAATTGTTGAATTTTCACCTCATGATGTTGTAATCAAGGATCTAAGAGATCCTAAACAGATTCTAGCTACTGGTATTGCTGATGATTCCACAAGGTTGTATAGGTTTCACAACTTTGGGTCATCAAATCTTCCCTCAGTATTTGTTGCTCATAATGATGAAGTGAGCAAACTTTGGCATGAGCGATTTGGTCACTTAAACTATCGCTCCCTTCAGCATCTATGTAAAGAAAATATGGTGATAGGCCTTCCTATGGTATCTTGCAGAGATGGTGTTTGTTCCGGATGTGTACTCGGAAAACATCATCGGGACAGTTTTGAAAAACGTGCCCCTTGGCACGCCTCAGTCCCTTTACAACTTGTGCACAATGATTTATGTGGTCCACTTCCTGTTGCTTCATTCTCTGGCTGCAAGTATTTCTTAACTTTCATTGATGATTTCTCCAGACGCACTTGGGTATACTTCTTAAAACTCAAGAGCGAAGTATTTAACACATTTTTGGCCTTCAAAGCCTTTGTTGAAAAACAATCTGGACATTAAATTCTTAAGCTAAGAACTGATAATGGTGGAGAATATGTTAAAAACACATTCATCAACTTTTGCACCGAAAATGGAATTCAAATGCAACATACTGTTCCATACACTCCACAACAAAATGGTGTAGCTGAAAGGAAAAATCGCACCTTAAAGGAAATGGCTAATTGTATGCTGCAATCTAAAGGACTCAGTCTTAGTTTTTGGGCCGAAGCAATTAATTGTGCAAATTATATAATAAATCGCACTCCTACTAAGGTTCTAAAGAATATCACTCCAGAAGAAGCTTGGAGTTCCATTAAACCAGATGTAAGTCACTTTCGTGTTTTTGGAAGTGAAGCATGGGCCCATATTCCAGATGAAAAGCATAAAGCTTTAGAACCTAAGAGTGAGAAATGTACTTTTGTTGGATATTCTGAAGATGTAAAAGGTTATAGACTTATTCCATTTAAGTCCAAAAATGTTATCATTAGAAGAGATGTAAAATTTGATGAAAATAAATCGGCCTGCGAGCCTAGTCCGGCGGATGTGCCACCTCTTCCTATCTCTTCTACTTTTGAAAACATTTCTTCTTCAGATGATGAAAGTGAGGATGACAATCCTCCCCCACCTTCTCAGGATCCTCAACTTCCAAGATGGGTCCGTGCTACTCGAGATGCAGCAGGTGATCTTGCCGGTGATCCTACAGATCAACGACGTACACGTTCTCAGTTTGAAAGAGCTTCTTCTTTACTGGCTCAAGCTCCAGTAAATCATGATCCTGACACTTTTGCAGAAGCTTCAGGCCATCCACATTGGGAAGCAGCTATGAATGAAGAATATCATTCATTGTTGGCAGATGATACATGGGATCTTGTTCCTCTACCAAAGGGACGCAAACTTTTTAGATGTAAATGGGTTTACAGAACCAAGTATGGACCAGATGGGAAAGTTGATAAACATAAAGCTCGTCTTGTTGCTAAGGGCTTTTCACAGGTTGAAGGCATTGACTACACTGAAACTTTCTCCCCTGTTGCCAAAATGAACTCTATCCGCCTTGTTCTTTCCCTTGCTGCCTCTTTAAAATGGGAAGTCCATCAGATGGATGTTAAATCTGCCTTCTTGTATGGGGACTTGCATGAAGAAATCTATATGGAACAACCCATTGGCTTCATCCAAACAGACTCCAGCCTTGTATGTCGACTTAAGAAATCTCTTTATGGTCTCAAGCAAGCTCCTCGGGCTTGGTATGCCAAAATGGATAGCTTTCTTTTAGAATCTGGCTTTTCTAGGTTTTATTCTGACAATACTGTCTACACCAAGAAAGTGGGAAACTCTCTTATCATCCTTGTTCTTTATGTTGATGATCTTATTCTTAATGGTAGTGATCCCAACCTTATAAACCATGTGAAGTCCAGCCTTAAAAAGAAATTTGAAATGACAGAATTAGGACACTTACACTATTTTCTCGGTCTTCAAGTCTTGCAATCCAAGGAGGGTTTTTCCCTTTCCCAGTCCAAGTATGCTTGTGATATTCTTCGTCATTTTCACATGGAAGATTGTAAGCCAGCTCCTTCTCCCTTTCAGTCTGGAGTCAAACTTTCAGTCTCTTGTACTTCTCCTGAAGTTGATGCTACCTTATACCGTCAACTTGTAGGAAAACTCTTGTATTTAACCCATACTCGTCCTGCCCTTTCCTTTGTTGTTGGCCTTGTTGCTCGTTTTATGCAAAACCCCTGTGAAATTCATTGGAAAGCAACTAAAAGAATCCTTCGTTATGTTCGAGGTACGGTACAGTTTAGGATTCATTACAGTGCCAAAGCAGCTCCTCTATTAGTTGGTTTCACTGATTCTGATTGGGCTGGTGACCCTGATGATCGGAAGTCTACTGCCGGTTATGTCTTCACTCTTGGTTCAGGACCTATTACATGGGCTTGTAAGAAATAGGCTACCATTTCTCTTTCGTCAGCAGAAGCAGAGTATCGTGGTGCCATGGAAGCTAGTAAGGAAGCCTTGTGGCTTCGTCAGATCCTATCAGAATTGGGCTTTGAGCAGCAAAATCCGACTACACTTTGGTGTGATAATCAAAGTGCCATTCAGCTTTGCAAAGATCCAGTTTAGCATCAGCACAGCAAACACATTGAACTACACATGCACTTCATCAGAAAACTCATTCATGACCATGTTCTTGAAGTGCAATATTGTTCAACAGATGATCAAGTTGCAGACATCTTCACAAAGGCTCTCACAGAGGCGAAGTTCACTAAACTTCGATATATGCTTGGAGTTCAAGAAGTTGTCACTAAGGGGGGATAGGCTCTAGTGCCTCCTTTCCTTCTCCTATTGTGTCATATTTGTAAATCCTTCAATTCTATCCCAAGTTATTCTTAAGGGGGGATGTTAGGATATTCCGACACGTAGGAATAGTTAAGTATAACTTGGTCTAGTATAGAGTTAGGTATAGAGTTAGGTAAAGTGTGTTTC